>PVHX01002416.1:0-104942 GCA_004024805.1 Geosciurus inauris | reverse complement strand
TAAAGTTGCCGAGGATATTGGCCTTTATAACATGCCTCAGTCTCCCGAATCACTGGGATTACAGGCATGCACTCTCATACCTGGCCTATATAGCTATTCTTAAATGGCATTATTTGAATCAGTCTTATTTGAGAATCTGTTATCACTGTGTTTCATTATCCTTAGTTTTAGATTGAAAAAAATTATTTTTCCTAGGACCTTTAAAGCTAAAATAACTTGTTTCTTCTAGCTTCCAGTATTGTCCCTGAGATGTCTGGTGTCTGATTCCACATCCTCTGTATGGAGCTTGTCTTTTTCTCTCTGCAGACTTACAGAATTGTACCTTCTTTAGCTTGTGGTGTTTTGAAATTTTACAGGAATATAACTTGGTATTGGTTTTTTAAAAGTATATTATGCTAGTACTTTGCTCTTTCAGCATGGAGATATTTCTGGATTAGAATGTTCTATTTGATGATTTATCTTCTGTATTTTCTATTCTTTTTTTCTAGATGTTTAAGATTTTAGTATTTTTTTCTTACTGCTTTTCATCTCTAAACTTTCTAAATTTCACATTCCAGTGTGTCTGTTGTTTAATTTTTATGTTTTTTAAATTTCAAGAGTTCTCTTGTCCTTAGGTTTTTTTTTTTTCATAAACTGAATTCTTATTTTATTATTGGGTTGATTTTCATTCTTCCACATGTAAGTTCTTTTACTTTTCTTTTTTTCTTTTAATTTTTAAGTATTTCTCTATTGCTTGCAATGCCCCACTCCCATTCTTTTTTCTATTCTATTTGTTTTAGATTTTCTCTCCCACCTTATGAAATGTCCTCCAATTGTCTGGCAATCCTTAGCTGTCTATTTATATTTAAGAATGAGAGATTAAAATGCTTAAGAGAAGCCAGGTGCAATGGCACATGCCTGTAATCTTAGCAATTTGGAAGGCTGAGACAGGAGGATCACAAATTCGAGGCTAGCTTGGGCAATTAAGCGAGATCCTATCTCAAAATAAAAAGGACTGGGGATGTAGGGTCTCACTAAGGCAGGGTCTCACTAAGTTGGTTAGGGTCTCACTTTTACTGTAGTAAAACACCCTTGGATTTAATCTCAGTACTACACAAAATTAACATGCACACACACATACATGCTTATACACGCAAACTTAAGTTGAAACTTTTTTAACTTAATAACTATCAGGGTGATGTGACTGAGCAGGGGCACCTCTAGTTTTCAATATATGTTAGTCTCTTGTTATTCTATTTCATTTTTTTCCTGATCTCTTTTGAAAAAAAATGTAAATAATTTGACCTGATACATAAAAACATAAACATACTGTGTGTTATTTCAGTACACACATATATATTATGTATTGTTGAAATCAGGGTAAACATATCTCCTCTAGTGTTTATAATTGTTTATGGTGAAAACACTCAAAGTTCTTTCTTCTTACTTTTAAAAACATACCATGCATCATCATCATCTACAGTCACCCTGTTGTGCAACAGCATGCCAGGACTTCTAACTCCTGTCTATCACTTAGTACCCATTTTGATCAACCCCTCTCCATTCTCTGTTCCCTGCTTCCCTGCCTCTGGCAATCAACATACTACTATCAACTTCTATGATATCAACTTTTTTATATTGTTTGTATGAATGAGATCATGTAGTATTTGTCTCTCTGTGCCTGCCTTATTTTACTTAACATAATGATCTTCATTTCCTTCCACGTTGTTGCAAATGACAGGATTTCATTCTTTTTATTGCTAAATAGTATTTCATTATTTATATGTATCGTATTTTTACAGTGGAAAACATTCTAATTTCCTTCATGAAAGTCATATTTATGAGGGAGTGCTGGCATTCTGTGAACATGGTACAGACTAAGATGGACTGTGTTCAGACACTGAGTTTCCAGGTTTTTTTTTTCTTCTTCTTCTTCTTCTTCCTTCTTCCTTCTTTCTTCTTTTCAGTACTGGGGATTGAATCCAGGGCCTTGCACATGCTAGGCAAGTGCTCTACTACCATGTTCCTTTGTTTTAAAATGAAGTTTTGTGGAGATATGATTAACATATCATGTAATTTATCCACTTAAAGTATATAGTTCATTATTTTTCAGTGTATTCACAGCTAGCTATACATCTACCACCACAGTCAGTTACAGAACATTTTCATATTTCCCAAAAGAAACCCCTGCACCCTTAGCTATCACTGCCAGTTCTCTGTTTCCTTCACCTACCCCTATGAAACTATACTTTTTGTCTCTATAAATTTGCCTATTCTAGATGTTTCATATAAGTGGAATCATGTAATATATGGTCCTTTGTGATTACTTATGTTTATTTAGCTTGATATTCATAGGTCATTTATGTTAAAAATCAGTATTTCATTTCTTTTTATTGCCAAATAGTATTTTGCTATATGGATAGACCACATTTTATTTATCCATTCATCAGTAGACATTTGGGTTGTTTCTATTTTTTGACTGTTATGAACAGATGTGGGCGGGTTTTTGTTTTCAGTTATATTGGTTATATACGTAGGCATGGGTTGCTGGATGGTGTGGTAACTTTGTGAGAAACTATCGGCTCTTCTCCAAAGTGCCTGTATCATTTCACATTCCTGCAGAGTAATATATGAAGGTTAGTTTTTTTGTATCCTTGCAAACATGTGTTTTGCCCTTTTTTGGTAATAGGGATTGAACCCAGAGGTACTTTACCACTGAGCTACATGCCCAGTCCTTTTTATTTTTTGTTTTAAGGCAAGGTCTCACTAAGTTGGTTAGGGCCTCACTTAGTTGCTGAGGCTGGCCTGGAACTTGGGATCCTCCTGCCTTAGCCTCCCAAGCCACTGGGATTACAGGTGTGTGCCACTGTGCCCAGCTGTGTTTTATCTTTTAAACATTATTATTATAGTCATCCTAGTTAGTATGGAATGGCATCTCATTGTGGTTATTTATTTTATTTTTTAAAAAATATTTTTAGTTGTAGATGGACACAATATCTTTATTTTTTGATTTATTTTTATGTGGTGCTAAGGATTGAACCCAGTGCCTCACGCATACAAGGCAAGTGCCCTACCACTGAGCTACAATCCCAGCCCTGTTTGTTGACTTTTGATGCTAGGGATTGAACCCAGTGCCTCACACATGCTAGGCAAGCACTAAACCACTACATCCCCAACCCTTATTTTTTTTATTTTGAGACAGAATCTCACTGAGTTGCTGAGGCTGCCCTTTAACTTGCCATCCTTCTGCTTCAGCCTCCTGCGTTGCTAGAATTACAGGCATGCCCCACTGCACCTGGCTTCTCATTGTGGTTTTAATTATTCCTCAGTTTAAAAAAAAATTTTTTTTTTTTAGTTGTAGATGGACACACTATCTTTATTTTATTTATTTATTTTTATGTGGTGCTGAGGATCAAACCCAGTGCCTCACACATGCTAGGCAAACGTTCTGCCACTGAGCTACAGCTCGGCCCCCTTTCCTCAGTTTTATAGTCTTTAGAACCTAGTACTTCTGAAGTTTGAGTTTTTTCTTTTAGGATTAATTGCTTTGTGACATGTAGGTGTTTAAGGTGTTAGGTTTTTCTATTCTGATCAGTTACTACAGTCTTTTCTCCATTTGCTTTCTCATATTCAAAGATTTATTGAAAATTCTTGTCCACTGATTATTTCCCTTATCCTTCTGAAAAGGTATAATGTATGTAAAGTCAGGAAGGAGAGAGACATCTCAAGTACGTTCTTGTGCTTTTAAATATCCTCAGTATAAATATCCCTAGGTGTGGCCATTATTTCAAAGAATTATAAAACGATAAATAGGCCTGTGATGAAGAAAGAACTAAGAAGGCTCAGAGTGCACTACTATTGAGTATAATCCAAATTCTTTCAATGTTGGATTTGATTCTTCTTTTTTGATAATGCCTGATGTATATATAATGTAAGTGGGGCATCTTACTAATCCTAATTTCTAAAATTGCTACTAGTTTTATTTATTATTAGCTATAAGCTTTTAATGGTTTAATATCAAGTAATCTCAGGTAAGTGCTTGAATGTGGATTGAGGAACAGAATAATAATAATAAAAGCTAACATTTATTGAGTTCTTTCTACATACCATTGTTGAAAATTCCTTACTTAGGTTAACTCATTTAATCCTTAAAATAATGGTGTGAGATTGATAACAGGTTTCTGTTTGCTTTTTATTTTCCAAGTCATCATATATTTCAGCTTGTGTCACTACATATTGCTCACTCTTTAACTCATTGACTTTAAATAGCAAAAGAATAAAAAGTGTAATATACTTTGTAGTTTCCACAAAGATGCCATAAACATACCCAGATAGTATTCCAGTGCAGATCATTTCCAACAGCTTCACAGGGTAGTGGAGTAGAATCTTTTGGACAGGCTTGGGATATTCATTTTTAACCTGCCAGAATCATTATGGAGCTGGAACATAGAGGGCATTAGCTGGGCTCCCCATTTTCATCTCAGTGATAACATTGAGTATTCTTTATCAAGCACCTCTGGGGTACTTTATGCAGAGGCTTCATTTAATCTTTAGGACAACTTGGCAGTGTTCTGCTGGGGGCTCCTATTTCAAAGATGGGAAAGCTGAGTTCTTACTCAGAATTCTCTAGTTGACTAAAGAGTGGAGAGGAGGGACTGACAAGTTCCATCTTATCTGAGTTCTGAGCTGAAGTCCTCCAGGGTTTCCCTGAGGGTGGCTTCCTGGGCTTCTACCGGAAAACTATCTGGACCCCTCTTTTCCTACAGATAGACTCAGAGCTGGCTCCTCTCCACTCAGATTCACCATCCTACCATCCCTGCCCTGTTTTACTTACTGAGTCATCAGCTGCCACTAAGTGAAAGGATCTTGTCTGTCTCTCTGTGAAAGCAGGGCCGTGTCTGAATTCTTCATTCGTTTCCTTAGTCCCCAGCACTGTGCCTGGCACAAACAAGATACTCAAAAAATATCTGTTGAAGAAAGAAACTGGACACATGGCTTGTCCAGGAAGTAGAGAGAGGGCAGGGTTTGATGGAGGTTCTTCCTTTGCTTCTGAGCAGGAAAGGGAGGTGAGTGGTTCGGAGCAGACTTCTCATTTCTAGAGCGGGTTTGAGCCTATTTCTAAGGTTGGACAGTCAGCTCTGGCAGAGCCCCGTGTTCACTCACTGGCCTCATGTGGAAGATCTGGGAAAGAGCATGGTTCAGGAAGTCAGTGGGACTAGAATAGGTACAAAGTACTTGATGCTGGGTGATGGGTCAGACCCTAGAGTTGGGTGGTCTGGATTTGAATTCTCACAAATATCTTGATTTCTTTGGGCCTCAGTATCTACTTCTGGTCTGTCCCAGGGTGATGTTCTGGAGTAAATTTTGAGGATTTTCTGTCTCATCCCACACCTGGGAGATCCTGCCAGGATGGGACATCTCTGCAGGGTTCTTAGCTGCTCCTTCCTCCTTTCTGTGGTCAGACCTCCTCAGGCCATGGGTCAAAGGTTCCCCAGGCCCCTCACAGTGACCCTCACCTCTGAGCATCACAGCTTAGCAGCAGAGTCCCCCTGGAGAGTGTAGGTGATTTTGGAGCTGCAGCTCTCTGCTCTGTCCAACATCATAGAGACTCCATTACTGCTTATCACCAGCCTCCTTTATGCAGGTGAGGTACTGAGTCTCACAGTGACAGTCAGGAGCAGAGTTGGGGCTACATCATCTTTCAGTCTTCAGAACCCAAAGACACTTTCTACATCACCATGGAAGTTGGGCCTGAGCTTGCCTGGAGGTGTACACTTGTTCTCTGTGGAGACACACCCTTCTCCCTGCCATAGTTCACAGGGGTATATTGAAAGGAAAGGGAAGAGAAAGGAAAAGAAAAGACCTGAATAGAAAGGAAAAGAAAAGGGGGAAGAAAAGAGAAAAGGAATAGGAAGAGAAGGGAAGGGAAAAGGACAGAATGGAAAGGAAAGGACTTTTTGTTTGTTTTAAAATCTCATCTGTATGGTAAAGAAACTGAGGGTATAGAGTGGTTAAGTTACCAAGTTCACACATTAAATTATTGAGTCAACTTTTAAATCTGTGCTCTTTGGTTCTTGAGCCTATTCATTTAGTCACTAGACTATACTGCCTGATATTTCTAGAGAAGTTAAAATGAATTACCTTTTAAAAAGAGAAACATTTATGAAATATTAAAATAAAAGTTAATTTTTGTAGGCGGTGGTGGCTCATATCTGTAATCTCGGCAACGTGGGAGATTAAGACCAGAAGATTCCAAGTTTGAGGCCAGCTTTGGCAACTTAGTAGGACCCTGTCTCAAAATAACAAACAAACAACAGGACTGGGGGATGTACCTCAGAGGTAGAGTGCCTCATCCCTAGTAAAAACCACACACACACATATATAGAGTTAACTATTAGATAAGGTAATAGGATGAGTAATAACTACAAATTTATAACCTAATATTTAGAAGATAAATTGATTTAATGTTGTCTTAAAACTTCACATTTAGTTTATATCTTAGTTTGGATAAAAAGTGGTTATCATTGGGTTGGGGCAGTAGATCAATGAGAGTGCCTAGCATGTTCAAGGGCCTGACTTTGATCCCTAGCGGTGCAAAAAAGGATAGTTACCATGCAAGTGTTCTATGTCTTATTTATGTTCTTAAATAGGTGGGGAGCCCAGCGGCTCAGGAGGCTGAGGCAGGAGGATCTCAAGTTCAAAGCCAGCCTCAGCAATGGTGAGGTGCCACCCAACTCAGTGAGATCTCATCTCTAAATAAAATACAAAATAGGGCTGGGGATATGGCTCAGTGGTTGGGTGCCCTGAATTTAATCCCTGGTACAAAGAAAAAAAAAAAAAAGATGGGGAGGAGGCATAAAATGTCATTGATCAATACTGAAAAATTAGGCATGGGCCAAAATGTTAATGACAGATCTTGTTTTTCTCAGGATAAAATATTTCAAGATAATTCTGATTCAAGTGTTTTATAGTATGCTTTCCCCCCAGAATCCATTTTGCAACTCTTCTTTTCTAAACAAATCTATTTTATAGTATGTGTATATAGGTCATTCTGAATCAAGTTAACTTCAGAGTTGATTGGGACCTTGTTTTGAGCTCATTGAACAAAGCTCTGTAACACAGAATTTTGGGCATGGGGCCATTTCCAGAGTCTGGTACAAATAAGCAGTTAACAAAGCTTGTCTTTTTGTTGGCTGAAGGCTTTCTCTGTGTAGCTTATTCAGGACTCTCTATACTTTTTCTACTCTTCTTTTTCTATTCAGGGCAAAAGTATTTCAGTTTTCGTTCTATAGTTTTTGAGTTTTTTTTTCCTCAGCAAACATTTATTGTGTTTTTATTTATATTTAGGGTTCTTTACCTGTAGTGGCAGTGACAGTTGAGGATAGTAGGCATTCTAATATGATATTGTAGAAAATACGTGAAACATTAAGTACTGTTGCTATGCCATACTTATTTTCTTGCCTGCCTTTCCATCTTTCGGTAATTAGGAAGGTTTTTTTCTGGAAGACATTTAAAAGAAGTATATATATTTTTTCCTCTCTAAATAGAATTGCTTTGGAATATTTTCTCACTCCATTAGAACTTCATCATAATTTATTTTATTTATTCATTTTCTAGTTATGTCATATTTATAAAGGTCCTGCTTGATCCTTTAAAAAGAAATTGGCAGTTGATCAGTGAGTACGAAGTTATAGTTAGGTAGGAGCAACAAGTCCTAGTGTGTTATTGAACAGTAGCATGTAGATAACAAAAAGTGTACTGTACATTTCAAAAAACTTGAAGGATTTTTTTTCCAGTTGTATACATGTATGGAAACATGATACCACAGGAAAACAATTTTTGTTTTTCTGTATCAGTTAAAAGTACAAT
This sequence comes from Geosciurus inauris, assembly GCA_004024805.1. Classification (NCBI taxonomy): domain Eukaryota; kingdom Metazoa; phylum Chordata; class Mammalia; order Rodentia; family Sciuridae; genus Geosciurus; species Geosciurus inauris. Next base: position 97,094 of record PVHX01002416.1, on the reverse strand, counting down.
ATCAAGTTTTGTTTCCTAATTTTTATAGTTTTATCATTAACTTTATTAAAAGTTAAAGAACTGATGCTCAACTTATTTTTATTCATTCTTTCTTAGCTTTATGTTTTCATGCCTCTTTGCTTATGCTGTTAGCTGTGCTTGAATTTTCTTCTTTTCCCTGATTTGCTTTCTTAACATGCCAAATAGGCTGGCTAAAATGAGATTTCTTTGGTGGAGCCTGTGGATGCTGCCCCAGGAATTAATTTCTCTCCTCTCTGCCCCCTTCCTTTCTTTTGTGCTGGGGATCAAACCATGGGCCTCATATGTGGTGGGCAAACACCGTACCACTGAGCCCTAGGAAAATGAAATCGTAATGAGTTAAAACTTGTATAAAATTTTATAACAAGTAAGTGAAAGAGCCAGTATTCAGTCTTAGGTTTTTTGATTCCAAGTGTATATATTATTTTTAATTTTTTTAAATTGATGCCAGGGATAGAACCCAGGGATACTTAACCACTGAGCCACATTATCAGTCCTTTTATTTTTTATTTCCTGGCAAGGTCTAGCTAAGTTGCTTGGAACCCCACTAAGTTGCTGAGGCTGGCTTTGAACTTGGAATCCTCTTGCCTTAGCCTCAGGAGCTGCTTGGATTACAGGCATATGTCACCACACTCAGTTTATATTTATTCATATATATATATATATATATATATATATATATATTTTTTTTTTTTTTGGTACTGGAGATTGAACTCAGGGGCACTCGACCACTGAACCATATCCTCAGCCCTATTTTATGTTTTATGTAGAGACAGAGTCTCACTGAGTTGCTTAGTGCCTTGCCCTTCCTGAGGCTGGCTTTGAACTCATGATTCTCCTGTCTCAGCCACCCTAAGTGCTGGGATTACAGGCATGCGCCACAGCACCCAGCTTTACATGCTTTTTTTTTTAACCAGTTGGTTGGGCTAGTGTAGAGAGCACTTGATTAGCATGCATAAGTCCCCAGGTTTAACCCACAGCACCATAAAACAAAACGAAACAAAACAAAAACCCAGGGAGTCCACAGACCTCTCTAGGGTGCTCACCTTGGGCCTAATAATTCTTTTCAACTAGTATTACTAATTTTGTCTCTAGCATAATAAGATTAAAAACTATTTTGATTTACATCGAATGGCTTCTTTTGTTATCTAAAGAAAAAAAGTGTGAAAATAAGAAAATTCAAGTATGAGAAAGAATTAGTTTTACTGCAAAAGCTGTCCCTTGGTGAACATATGCATGCTGTTGTTACACAAATGTTCCAAACTTGTTCCCCTCCTCCTACTCACATTATTTGCTCTCGCTGCCATACGGAGGGTTGTACATTAGTGGACAGGCTGTGATTTAGACTTTTGTGATTCAGAATTGGGAAAATGAGGAGGGAGTGGAACCATAGAATTTTTGAAGCAATTTGAAACAGTCTCCTGATGTTTGAGAAACATCATGGAAAAGAACTTGAGCCATTTTGAATTTCTGTTTCTCTTGAACATTGGGGATCATGTGGGCATACTTTTTCAATAGGATTTAAGCAAGTGAGATAAAACTTTTTTCATTTTGTTTTCTTTCTGGCCTTTTTTTTGGGAAGGTGGGGGTAAAGATCACATAATTCATAGAGAGCTGATTGGAAAAAGGCCAGATTGGATTCAGGTAGATTGGTTACAAGGATATTGCAATAGCCAAGGTGAAAGAAGATAGTGATTTAGGATTAAAATGTTAAAAACAGAAGGAAACTGATTTCTAGTGTTTAAAGGTAAATGTGACAAGATTTAATGAGAATGGCTATAAAGTAAATGGTAGATATCTGATGTATATAACTTTAATAGAGAACTGAAAATAAGACTGAGTAGACTTACATGTTTGTTTGATTTGGGACACATTCACTTTGAGATATTGAAATATCCTAGAGGAACATCAGTTTTATATACAAATCTACAGCTCAGAAAAGAGATCTTAATAGATAAAGAAAAGTTTATGTGTATATGAATGATAATGTAAGCTTGGATGTAGATGAGCTTGTTAGGGAGAGGTTATAAAGACGAAAATGCCTAAGACTAATCCTGTAAAATGATCTTTAAAAGGAGACACAGTGAATGTTCAGAGGAGGTAGAAGCAAACCAAGGTGACTGTTGGTCTATCTTTTTCACTTTCAAATAAAATATTAATATTTTCTGTTTTATGGAGTCATGAATTCTTAAACTTAATTCCATGCCAAGCAGAATTTAGTTAAACTTTGTATTAGTTAAACTTGTGCTGAACTTTGTAGAAATGGAAGCAATTGGGGCTGAGGATGTAGGTCAGTGGTAGAGTGCTTGCCTACCACGTGTGAGGCCCTGGATTTAGTTCCCAATACCATGAGAAGGGGTGGGATGAGTAGAAGGACTTAAAAAAAATAAAAGACATATAAAGGCCTTCTTTAAAAGAAAGTAGATATTTACATTTCATAACATTAATGACTATCAGATAATCTTCAAATTTACTTAAGGAAGGTGGTCAGATATGAATTTTTACTGTGAAAATAGTTGTTTAAAGAACTGTGAAGTGCAGAAGAAATACAATCAATCAACAAACATATGAAAAAATGTTCAGTATCTCCAGCAATTAGAGAAATGCAAATCAAAAAACTACACTGAGGTTCCATTTCCAGTCAGAATGTCAATTATGAAGAATACAAGCAGCAATAAATGTTGGTGAGGATGTGGGGGGAAAAGTACACCTGGACATTGCTGGTGGGACTGCAAATTGGTGTAATCACTATGGAAAGCAGAATAGAGATTCCTAAGAAAACTTGGAATGGAACCACCATTTGGCCCAGTCATCCCACTCCTAGGTTTATACCCAGAGGACTTAAAATCAGCATGCTACAGTGACACAGCCACGTCAATGTTTGTAGCAGCTCAATTTACAGTAGATAAACCATAGAACCAACCTATGTGCCCTTCAACAGATGAATGGATAGAGAAACTGTGGTATATACACACTGTGGAATATTACTCAGCTTTAAAGAAGAATGAAATTATGACATTTGCTGGTAAATGGATGGAACTGGAGACTGTGATGCTAAGCTATTTAAGCCAATCCCAGAGAACCAGAGGCCCAGTGTTTTCTCTGATACGTGGATGCTAATTCACAATTGGGGAAATAGAGGTACTTTAGACGAGACAGACCTGGAGTGAAGGGAGGGGAGTGGGCGTGGATTAGGAAGGATAGTAGAACGAACCAGACATTATTACCCTGTGTCCATATATGATTACATGACCTGTGTAACTCTACATCATGTACAACCAGACAAATGAGAAGTTATACTCCATTTATGTATGATGTGGCAAAATGCATTCTATGGTCATGTATAACTAATTAGAACAGCAACAACAACAAAACAAAAAACAGAAAAGAACTGGGAAATGCCTGAGATTTTCGTCCTCCCAACAGTTTCATGATGGGAACCAGCAGTGGCATTTATGTCAGTTTGCCAAGCCTTCAGAACCATGGGAGAACATGTTCAAGACCCAGCGATACTATGTTGATGCCTCTTTTATAGTAAAAGCTATTGTAGGAGAGGAAATTCTAGGTTAGGGAACCCAGACTTTTATAATGGGCAGTAAGCCTACCTGACCTTTTCCCTTGAGGGAGAGGTCATCTTTATTATACTCAACAGTAAAAAAATCTGCCCTTTACTTCTTAGGGATATACTGTCTGTACTTTGACTGTTTCTCACACAAACATATTTTAACAAGACAGTATGGAACAAAGAGAATGTCACTACTCACAAGATGTACAAAAATATAACATACCCAAGTATAAGTTTGGACAATATTTATCCTTCCTCTTTGTATCTTCTTGACATCTGGTAAACTTTCCCGTGATTACACAACTTCACTGGTCACTGATTAATCTTTAAGACAGAATCTGATACTAGAGCCATTGTTTTTCTTATAAGACATTGAATTAACGTTGCTATCAACAGGATGGCCGGATGGGGCCAAACTGCAATATTGACCTTAATTATGTGCCCCTGAATCTGAGACCTAGTCAGCTGAACCAATTTGGGGAACCTTTAGAGTCTATCTTATTGAGCCAAGTAGCTTTCTCTTTGTTTCTGTACCGCCTTCTACTTGTCCAGAAGCATTAATCTGCAGGATATGTTGTACAGATTTGGCCTTGTCTTGCAAGGAGGAAGTGTTAGGGTTCTTCTATGATTCATAACAATCTTGGCCAGTTGAGTTGAAACTGACCTGAATTCCTCTAAGGCCAACATGATGTCACTGATTGTTTGAGCTTAAGTCAGGGATGGATTTCAAACCTGACTGAATGATTTCCATTATAGGAATAACTTACTCTGTGCACATAATTAACTTACTAGTTTTCCTTGTAGGAGCCTCCCTCCAATCAAGAATAGCTTCGTTTTAGAGAAATCACAGTTGTCTGTGAAGTACATTATCCTCTCATGGTTCTTCCTTAAACACATGAAGGTCAGCTGTGACTACCTCTAAGTTGCAAGTCACCACATTTTTGGAAGGAGGCAAGTTCTTGACTTCTACACAAGAAGTGTCAAGGCTGCATATTCCTTGTGAGGCTTTTACTTCTATAAAGAATGCGTTGTTTACATCCCCTCCCCCCACAGGTGGGAACTATGTAAGTCAAGGATTGCAGGATGACAGTTTATCTAGTGTGGCTTTTCACTTCAATATATATAATTGTCTAGTACTTGTTTTCAGAGAGACTACCTGAAGGCAATTGGTCCATTCTGTTCAATCTGTCCCATTTATCTCTGCTGCCAGCCAGGTGGCATTCATCTGCCCCTTGGAATGACTGAAGGATAGCTATAGGAATGGGGATAGAAAAGACACCTAGGGGTCTTGACAGGTGCTTTATGTGGGAGACAAGGATCTTGGACCATCTGCTGCTGCTTCCAACCTCTGCTGTGAGGTTAAAGAGAATGGTGATCAGAACATGTTGGAGCAGTGTGTGTTAGACCTGAAGTTAAATTTAAAATGTTGGCATGGTTTGTGAGAGTTGTATCAGAAAATTTTCCTTTGTGAAGATGACTCCCATAGTGATTCTGAAAGACAGAGTTCACAAATATTCCTCCTTTTTCTTTATCTCCCGAGGGCTGACATGTTTCTCCCACAGGTGCCAGAGTTGTCATCTTCCTTCTATTTCCACAAATATCATTAGTAATCTCATTCCAGTAGCTAACTTTACCTTTTTTCCCCCAGTAATTCCAGACTCATACCCACACCTTTTTTTCTGGAGCAGTCAGGTATAAGAGGGACAGAACATTTTTATTAAACTTATGGAGACCCTCTTCTATCTTCTACTTTGGTCTACATGGTTCACCATGGGGAGACTTGATGAGCAGTGTACTTAACCAAGTAGCCATTATCTTTCCCATTCTTTTTAGAAGAAATGTTTGTTTAAGCCGGGCGCGGTGGCTCAAGCCTGTAATCCCAGCACTTAGGGAGGCTGAGACAGGAGAATCACAAGTTCAAAGCCAGCCTCAGCAACGGCAAGGTGCTAAGCAACTCAGTGAGACCGTGTCTCTACATAAAACACAAAATAGGGCTGGAGATGTGGCTCAGTGGTCGAGTACCCCTGAGTTCAATCCCTGGTACCAAAAAAAAAAAAAGAAATGTTTATTTAAGTATCTGCCCTTGCCCCCATTGTGTTCCTGGAATTCCAACCCCAATGCTTTGTGCATGCTAAGCGTGTACTCTACCTCTTAGTCACACCCTAGCCCTCCTTTGCCCACTTTTTCTTTGGATTTTTATTTTTTAAATTTTTTTGTTGGTGAGTTTTTTTGACTTTGTTTTTGAGGAGGCTGTTCTATTACTTAGCAACATAAGATGCTTGTGGATGGTAGAAAATATGGAAGGCTATCAGATAATGTTGACTAAGAGCCCATTGTTGATGGGGCTGGGGTTATGGGGCAGTGGTAGCGTGCTCACCTAGCACGCGGGAGGCACTGGGTTCGATCCTCAGCACCACATAAAAATAAAATAAAGATATTGTGTCCTCCTACAACTAAAAAATAAATATTAAAAAAAAAAAAAAAGAGCCCATTGTTGAGTAACTTTTGTGATTAAAAGCACACCATACTGGATATGGTTGCACATACATGCTGGCTCCAGAGGCTGAGGCAGGAGGATAGCAAGTTCAGTCAGCCTTAGCAACAGCTTGAGGCTAAGCAACTCAGTGAGACCCTGTCTCTAAATAAGATATAAAAGAGGTCTAGGAATGTGGTTCAGTGGTCAAGTGCTCCTGAGTTCAAGCCCTGGTACTCTCCCAACCCTCCAAAACACACCATTATCCGATCACAAATGACATAGAAAATAAAAATCACGACACAGTCAAATGTCACACTGTTGTAGCTAGAGTCAGCTGATTGGATTGAGGTAGCATTACCAGACCTTGCAGATGCCACCAACAATGAGGCTCCACTAATAGCCAAAGGAGAGATATCAAAGTTCTGATGTAGTCAATCTGTCAGTAGTATATAAAATGACTCATTTTCTGGGATTCACAAGTCTGGGATTAGATGGTAGTTCTAGTATCAGGAATGTAGTTCTTTACACTGTTTTCTACTTGGTGATGATGTATTGTTTTGGTATGGTGATGAATTGGCAGCAATAAATGGTGGCATTCTGGGCAGTGCAGACTTAAATCAGTAGCTTGATACTAATTGGTGTTATGAGTCAATGGCCCTTTACTATGAGTATCTATACTAGTGACCCTTATGGTTCAATCTATAACTAAATTGATCTCCACAGTTTATGGGTAATTTTTTAAGAATTAAAAAAAAATTTTTTTAGTTGTAGATGGACACAAAATCTTTATATTATTTATTTTTATGTGGTGCTGAGGATCAAACCCAGTGCCTTACACATGCAGGGCAAGCACTCTACCACTGAGCCACAATCCCAGCCCCTATGGGTAATTTTTATCATGTCGTTCTATAGTTTTCCACGTGGCAGACCAAATAGCTTGTTCATTGGTAACAGACAAGGAGTCAGTAAGAATAAAATAATATTTTCAAGGGAAATATTGGCCAGATAAGAACATCTTTGAGTTTTGCCTGTCGAATCAAGCAGTCTCACATATTTCCAGTTCTGCATGGTTGGCACCAAGGTTGAACAGCACAGAAGCCCACTGGGCACCATAGGGTTTCAACATAGTTGGATCATTAGTGACCCTAGCCCAGGAATTTACGGAACCTCTGAATCAAGGGCCTCATTGAACCAGCATTTGTTTTATGTGGCAGCATAGAAGACTAAATTTCCCAGAAGGGATAGCAGCTGCTTTTTCATGTAAAGTTGAGATACTATAGGGTTAGGTTGATTGCATTGTTGAATATGCCATTTCCATGTAATGAGACTAGCTCCCTGGGCCTTTCCCATCTTGTTGGTCATTGGATTTGAGCTTACCTACTCCAAATGGTAATCTTTTTGTTACTGGCAGTGATCCTGGGAATCTGGGGTTTTAGTTATGTTTCTTCGCTCTTAGGTTCTTGTAGGAGAAAATTTCAGACAAAGCCAGGCGCGGTGGCGCAAGCCTGCAATCCCAGCACTTAGGGAGGCTGAGACAGGAGAATCTCGAGTTCAAAGCCAGCCTCAGCAACGGTGAGGCGCTAAGCAACTCAGTGAGACCCTGTCTCTACATAAAACACAAAATAGGGCTGGGGATGTGGCTCAGTGGTCGAGTACCCCTGAGTTCAATCCCTGGTACGAAAAAAAAAAAAAAAATTCAGACAAGACATGAACCATACATAGTAAAAGCAAGGGGAAAGGAAAAGATGCCCCCAAGGGAGAGGGTGGATCCTCTGATTTTTAAGTCCCTATTGCACCTGGTTTTGTGAAACCCTGAGGGGTGGGATTTTGCTGTTAAAATAAGATTAAAAATGACAGGCTAAAGATCTAAAGGCACTCTCAGTCTCCTTGGCCCACTTGGACTGGTTCTAATTGGAACTTATTTTTACAGATTTAATCTGTTAAAAGGTCACAAAATTCTCCCTTCAGGGTGATTTGTGTTCTTATTGGCAGAGGGCTGGGAGGATCTTAAAGTCCTTAGCCCAGAGACTAGCCCTAAGGAAAACAGTCTGATTATCAGGGAATGTAAAATTCTGTAGACTTAAGCCTGAGCAGGGCCAGAATGGCCTTAGATAACTAACTGGCTTTTTAAAAGACAGGGGAATTGGCAGCAGGCTGCTCTGGAGGCTGAGGCAGGGAGGATCAGGAGTTTAAAGCCAGCCTCAGCAATGCCCAGGTGCTGAGCAATTCAGTGAAACCCTGTCTTTAAATAAAATACAAAATAGAGCTGGGGACGTGGCCTCAGTGGTTGAGTGCCCCTGAGTTCACTCCCTGATACCACTCCCCTCCACCAAGACCACTCCCCTCCACCAAGACAGCATGAAGGGGGCCCAGCATGGAGACTAATAGATAATGAGAATTGAAAACAATGTAGCTTGAGGGAAGAGGCAAATAGCTCTATGCTAACATCCCTCCCTCCCCTGAGGAATGTTTCCCTGAGACTAATTGCAGGTAAGGGAAGAGTGCCCCACTGGGCTGGAGACACTCGGTCTTGAGCCCAAATTCCCGGGCACTAAAACTGACCACTTCGTTGATTTATGGAACTAGCCCCAAATTCCTAAGTGCCCAAGAGAACTGGCGAGTCTCCACTATGCCACCCCCCAAAATAAATCTATAAAAACCCAGTCCCTGTCTTTGTTCAGTGGCTCATTTTCCACCAGGAGAATGGGTCCACCACCACCTTTGCAGACGAATCCTGTTCCTGAATAAAAGCCTGAAATGACTTGCATGGTTTGCTGCGGCTTTGATCTTTTTGCCCTTACACAGACCCAGTCTACAGAATTATCCCCGTGACTTCATGTTCCTGTCATTTTCAAAAGAGACATACCTAGTAGCTGTGTCAGGAAGGCCATGAATCCAAATCCAAGAAGCACCTCCAGTAGAAGTTCCTCCTAACAGAGGCTCTAGTTAGTAAAATCATCTATGCACAGAAACATGTTCTCAAAACGTTGTAAGGATTATAGGGTCCTGAAGCTACTAGTGCATTTCTACATGGCCTCTCTTTTAGTGGGCATAATCTCTGGAGCTTATGAGTGTTCACAAAATAGGTGTGTAAAATATCAACACCAATTATATATACTGAGCATGGAAGCCACAGCTGTAATACATTGGATGAGTCCCCAATGGCCCCATGCAGAAGGTCACATGAGCTTTCTTTTCCACACTGTTGAACCCTACTCAAAGGAGGTAACTTGTCCCTTCAAAGGATTTAGGCTCCTATATCCAACAGTGCCATAAAATTTTGAGGTGGCTCCCCCAGAGTTATCTAGTATGGTAGGTGTATTTGTTCTTCAGTCTCTCTTGGAAACTTCAGAAACTCAGCCTCACACCTGCTCATTTATAGAAAGTATTCTCTTTATAGAAAAGTTAACTTTGAGTTAGGAGGAAGCTTGAGAGAGCACATCTTCACACTGTTTATTAAAGGGCATTTAATCTCAGTTTTAAGTGGTACCAAAGCTGCATTCCAGTCAGCTAGTAAACTTGTGATGTTTTGGTCAACCCCACCCAAAAGCATTGTGTTCTGTGTCAAGACCACCATTACTCACATAGTCCATTTCAGTTTTGGGAAATCTTGAATCAATAGATGGAAGCAATAGGTTTTGTACTCTTTGGCCAACTTGGGCTTAATTTATCTAGTGGCATCGTTGTTTTCAGGAGTCCACCTGTTGTGAATGTGCTGCTGTTAACACAGACCAAACACAGTTGTGTCTTTCCACAATATCAGAATTTATTGAATAATGATAAATTCATAGCTTGTACTATCACTTTCATCAGTGGCAGTTCACTGAGTGCTTGTGGGTCACCTGGTAGTCATAGCCAGGCAATCATAGATTCTTTTATTACAATCTTAATTTCTAGTATCTGTAACACTCAAGTCACATATCCCACTTTACACAATTATATTTATAGGTTACAAGGTAAGAAAATTTTAAGGCAGCCACAGGGGTTCAGAAGGCTGAACTGAGAACCAAAACAGAGAGAGATATGAATGCAGAGTCACCGTAGGTGCTCAGATAATTTTACAGACCAGCCTAAGAACTTGTTCAGGGCACAGAGCTGTCAAAGCATAGGAACTTATTCTAGACCGAGTTCCAGACAGAAGTTTCATTATCGGCTTAGAGTATCAGCTTGAGATGTAAACTTGGAGTGGGACCTGTGTGGTTGTATGATCAGGAGAAAGTATGCTCTGCTAAAACCTAAGGACAGAGATTTGGAGGTTTGTCGCTGTGGCAGTATTCCTGGGCAAGGCTTGTGACAAGTGACCAGGTGACAAGACCAAGGTGCTGCTGTCCACTCTCAGGGTGCTTTTCCTTTTATAGGTCTCAAGTGAGGGGATCGCATTATTGCAGTGATCTGGTGTGTTTGATAAACTCACGGGCATGGTTTTTCCTGTATGAATTTGATATGTCAGTGCATCCACATGCTTCTGATTAATTTGATAAGTTCACAGGAGATCATTTTTATTACCACAATTTATTTATCAGGTTGTACCTTATGGTTGTGCTAGGCAGATGGTAGTGGTTTATTTTTACGAAGTGTAGAGTCATTCCACCTCAGTACTTAAACTCAAAATGGAGTGGTTTATGGCAAACTACTGCTTTATAAAATGTAAAGTATCAGAGGTTTACTCAGCCTTAAAACTGATGTTTTATATATTATGGAATAACTCAGCTCAGCCTGAAAACTGATGTTCTATATATTATGGAGTAACTCAGCAAAGCACAGCCTGCTCTGTACACCACCTTAAGGTGGGCTATTTGTTGTTCCATTATCAAGGTAACATTTCTTAAATTTTCAATTTCTGTACTAAGGAGAATTAGAGTTAACAGCAAGAATTTTCTAGATTGCTGGAGCTAGATTCTCACTCTCCAGTGAATCAACTTCAGCATTTTTTTTGGTACTGGAGATTGAACTCAGGGGCACTCGACCACTGAGTCACACACCCCCAGCCCTATTTTGTGTTTTATGTAGGGACAGGTTGCTGAGGCTGGCTTTGAACTCATGATTCTCCTGTCTCAGCCTCCCTAAGTGCTGGGATTACAGGCTTGTGTCACCGTGCCCGGCTAACTTCAGCATATTTTAATCTCAGTCCATAACAATAAGAATTCATGACTGGGTGCAGCGGCTTGGGAGGCTGAGGCAGGCGGATCCCGAGTTCAAAGCCAGCCGCAGCAATAGCTTGGCACTAAGCATCTCAGTGAGACCCTGTCTCTAAATAAAATACAGAAAAGGGCTGCGGATGTGGCTCAGTGGTTGAGTGCCCCTAAATTCAATCAATCCCCGGTCATTCATCCCCACTCGCAATGCCAAAAAAACAAACAAAGAAACAAAAAAAAAACCAAACCAAACATGGACTGGTTGGTGCCTCTAAGGGGATATGTCTTAGGGAAATTTCTCATAGAAGGCCAGTGCTTTCTCACAGTATACAGGACCCTTTTTACTGTCACCTCCAGAGGATTGAATGAACATTGATAAGACAGACTGCAGGAGGAGCTAAGCATTAAGATAATTAGCTTTGTCATCCTTTAACAAGCATTATATGCCTTACCCTTTGTCTTCCAATCATGTTGGCCTAAGATTTGCCTGGTTCTGTCCACAGTAGCTGCAAATTTTCCTCCTTTTCTCACCCAGTGCAGATAACACCCAGTGTCTCTGTAACAGTTGTCTGAAAAGGGATAGAACCTTATGTGCTCCCCCTCCACCAGACAGATCTTAGTTCTTGTTCATGGGACAGACCTACTGAGACTGCCTGTCAGCTGGGTGAGGAAATCTCTTCCATCTGGAGGAGAGTTGGCAATAACCAGAGCATTATTAGACTGTTATCTTTGAATCTACGCACTCAACCTGAAAAATCTCTTTAGTTCAGCTTTATTATCAGTAAAAGGAGGACCATTCACTTATATTCTCATGGACTTTTCTCAGTTCCTGTTAACTGGCCTTCCTTCTATTGCTAGATAAACTTTCTTTTTTTTTTTTTTAATTTTTTTTAGTTGTTGATGGATGTTCATTTTATTCATTTATTTATAAGTGGTGCTCAGGATCGAACCCAGTGCCTCACGCATGCTAGGCAAGCACTCTACCACTGAGCCACCACCCCAGCCCTAGAAAAACTTTCTTAATATTCCATCTTTGTTGCTAAAAGTGTTAAAAATTGTGAAAAATCTGTGAGATTTTACCCTTGTAAGCTAATAGCTACCACAGTTCCATGGATTCTGTTGGAAGACATAAGACTCCTGAATCAGAGACAAAGGACATCATTACTCATGGCAATTGCAATAGCCAAAGTGTTAACATTTGTACTAGGTAGAGCTCCAGTTTTTACAGGATACTTCAAAGAGAGACAAGTGATGCTTGCACGCAAAGTTGGATGCACTACAGGAAAGGAACTCCCACTGTAAGGGGCGGCCACACTTTTTGTGTGTGTGGTGGGGTCCTGGGGGTTGAAACTGGGGCCTTGTGCATGCTAGGCAAGTACTCTACCACTGAGGCACAATCTAGCCCAAGGGGCCGCACTTTTGTAATGGGCAATAAAGCTTTTTACCTTTGACTTGAAGGCCTATGTTATTATCTTTATTATAAAGAATGGTAAACAAACTTGCCTTTTGCTAAGGAGACATTGTGTGTTATATGTTCTATGTATAATAATCCAGAACAGAGGGAGGTAGTACATCTTCTCATAAGTTGTACGGAATTGTTTTTGAGTTGGGCTAGCATTTTTGATTACAGGTTCTTTCCCAGCCAATTTAAAAATTCTGGTGAAATATGGTAGAAGATAGAACCTCTTTTTTCATACTAGGGATTGACCTCAGAGGTACTTGACCACCGAGCCACATCTTCCAACTCTATTTTGTACTTTTTATTTAGAGACAGGATCTCACTGAGTTGCTTAGTGCCAAGCTGTTGCTGAGGCTGGCTTTGAACTCGGGATCCTCCTGCCTCAGCCTCCCAAGCCACTGGGATTACAGGCATGCACCACTGCACCTGGCTAGACAATAGAATTGTAATAGATCTGTTATAGGCATAACATTAAGCTTTCTTTCTCCTGACAGTACCTCTCCTTCCCTCTTTCCCTGCTTTAATTCAGCTCAGAGTTCTAGCCTTTTCTCATTTAATCAACTAGTTGCCACCTAACTGGTCTTTAGTCAGTCATAGTTGCCCACTGACTGGTCTTACTATTGATATTTGTTCTATCCTACAAATCTGTATCAGAAGAATCTTTCTAAAATGCAGATAATGATCATGTCACTCAATTTAAATTTGTCATCACTTCCCCATTATTGTTAGGACAGTGTTTAAATTGTTGAGCAGTTGCATGATTATTTCTTGAAATGACTCTGCTATCCAGTTTTTAAATGTTCACAACTAAATATAAAAATACATGAAATTTTATTATTATTATTGCTGTTGTTATGATTTTGTGCTATAGGGGATGGATCCCAGGACCTTGCATACACTAGGCAAACACTCTACCATTTAGCTACATTCCCAGACCCCTCAAAATATTTTTTTAACGAGCTGCATTCCCAGCTCCCCAAGAATATTTTTTTTAAAAACCTCATAGGCCATTAGTAGGTAGTCTATACCAAACAGGTATGAAGCTTCTTGTTAATAGTTTACAACCTTTGTGTTTATTTTTTCCTCTCCTGTTTTCATCTACTGTGTTCAGTCTTTCTGCCTTTAATAATATTCCTCTCATTTGCCTCTTACTCCTATTCATATATTTAAAATATATTTCTTATGTAAAGACTGAGTGAATTCTTTTCACCCTAGTTAACTATCTTTCTCTGAACACCTTTCTGATAATTTCAAATAATCTGCGCATAAGTTACTATACCACTTAACTCATTGTGTTATAATTAGTGATTTTTTTTCTGGTCTGCACCCATATTAAGTGGTAAAGTGTAAGCTACTCAGTGCAGGACTCCTTAACATATTGCTTTCCTGACAGTCTGTTTTAGAATCAAATTCATTAAATTAGTTGGTGTTTTTAATCACTTGTAAGTATTCCTTACTTTGAGACTTGAGGAAATTAATTTGCTTAATTTTGAAGGTAAAGATAGTATTTACTAGAAAAGAGATTCGTGGTACAGTCCCATGGTCCAGCCTATATGTGGCCCAATGTAGATGGACTTTCATGTATGTTATTTACTATGCCAGATAACTCTTTCTTTGTTCAAATTTAAAATACAGACTGTGGATATTCATAAAGAGAAAGTGGCTCGAAGAGAGATCGGTATTTTGACCACAAATAAGAATACATCAAGAACTCACAAAATAATAGCACCTGCAAATATGGAACGCCCTGTAAGATATATTCGGAAACCAATCGACTACACAGTTCTCGATGATGTGGGCCATGGTGTTAAGGTAAGCATTTTATAGTACATTAACTTAAACTAATTTTGGATAGGAGATACGGTAATAATTTTCTTAATTGATATTTTCTTTAGTAACTAGCATTATAATTTCTATATTTATTTAATATTATGTATTTTACTAAGCTTAGAACAGAATTTTACCTTGGAAGAGGCAATATTCAGAAAGGTATTAAAACTTGAAAAAGCTGTTCAATCATTTGAATTCTAGACTACTGTTATAAATTTGTATTGCAAATACTTTTACTACTGAATATATTTAAAAATAAAAAATGCTTTCTGAGATTGGTTTAGAAAATAAATTATACATACTTTTGTCCTTTTATTCCTAAATATATATGCGTATTTGTGCACATATGTATGTTGATACAGTTCTAGCAATTTATTAAAAAAATGAAAATTTTATGAACTTTCTTCATGACGCCTATTGCCTCTTTCCCTCCCTGAAAAAACAAAACAAAAGAAACCACAACAGACTTTTAGGAGAGAGATTATTTGTTATTATTTGTTGGTTGATAAGCATGGCAGAAAAAACTGATCTTGAAGGATACCTACAGTTTGTCAGTTTTGGGTATTCATATATCATCTCGCAAGTATTTGGAATGACCCAAATTCTTAGTCATCTCTGCTTAAGATAAATTATTACTCTGAAATACGATAGTCCCTTTCTTAGAGGACCATTATTTGATTTTGTTTGTGGCCTTCAGAATATTTTATAATAATTTTTAATGAGTGAGCTAGAATCTTGGAACTTTTCTACCTTGTTGATCTGGCTATTGCTATATCTGTTGCATTCTCAATTTTCTGGGGTTCCTGATCCAGAAGAGAGTATAACAAACAGCATTGATCTTTATTTTACTCTTATCTAAGACTTTTGAAATCTTCTTTTCATTTTCATTACTGGGAATTATATGTAAAGTTGGAATATTTCCAAATGTGGAAGAGACTAGTGGTTCCTTGTGTTTTCATCCTGAGTTGTGGCTGTGGTTGCAAAAGAGGTAAAAATGAATTTTGAGAGTCTAGGAAAAACTTATTTTGTATTATTACCCATTTTGGGATTAAAACAAGACACACACACACTCTCTCTCTCTCTCTCCCCCCCCCCCATACATAGTTATATGTTTACCTGTGTACACATACACATTCTGTTACTTTTTCTTTTGTCTCATCTGTTCTTCCTATTAAAACAATATATATTCATTTATTTAAAAAATTATGTCATATTAGAAGTGAATATCCTTCTTTATGTCATCCCAACACTACCTAATTATGTGTTTAAAGTATATTACTTAGGGGCTGGGGATATAGCTCACTCAGTTGGTAGAGTATTTGCCTCGCATGCACGAGCCCCTGGGTTCAATCCCCAGCAACACAAAAATCAAAAACAAAACAACCCCCCTCTCCACAAAACAGAAAAAAACCTAAAGTACATTACTTAGCAGAATATAAGGTGAGTCTGAATTTTAAAACAAAGTTTTGGGTGAGAAAATTTAACTGTGGCATCATATGTGCAGGTAGTAAGTATAAACATAGCATAACATGCTGAAAAGGCGTGGATGTGAATTTTGACAGTATGCTTTTTAACTATAATATGTATACATTAGACACTGGTTTTTTGAGGGATTTATTTTAAAGTTGTTTATTATGGTAAGGTACATGTAACACAAAATTTGCCATTAACTATTTTCCAGTGTATAAATCTGATATTGAGTACATTCCCATTGTTGTACTGTCTATATTTAATACACTTTGGGATAGGGGTAGAAGAGTGGACAGTCTCTGAAGAGTATACCTTAGAAGCTGTTATATTGCATATTTGCCCATATTTGTTTCTGTGGTGTATACACACACACACACACAAACACACACAATTATTTCCCCTTTTAGTCTCATTGCTGTTTTATTTTCCTAGTTTTTGTTTTTTTGGGACCTGGAATTGAACTCAAGGGCTTTCAAGTACTGAGCCACACAACCCCGGCCCTATTTTGTATTTTTTAATTTAGAGATAGAGTCTTACTGAGTTGCTAGCGACTCACCATTGCTGAGGCTGGCTTTGAACTCACAATCCTCCTGTCTTAGCCTTCCTAGTCGGTGGGATTATGGTTGTGTGCCGCCACACCCGGGTCTTATTTTCCTAGTTTTATGATTTCTGTAAAAGATCATTGTTCTCTTAGAAATTTCTGTGGGATTGTAGAATTGTATAAGATTAAGCAATTTGGAGAGCAGTTAATGAACAAAATGCCAGAGCCAAAATTATGAGAAGGAAAATTTAAAATTATCTTAAAATTAGTATTTTAAGTATAGGGAAAGACTACCAGCTCTGAAATTATTTTCTTATTCTTTGCGCATCTTTCTCTTTAGCTGTTTGATTTTTTAAAAAATATTTATTTTTTAGTTGTAGGTGGACAGAACATCTTTATTTTTATGTGGTGCTGAGGATCGAACCCAGTGCCTCCCGCGTGCTAGGTGAGCACGCTACCACTGAGCCACAACCCCAGCCCCAGCAGTTTGATTTCTTATTGACTTGTAAAAGTCCTTTTTTTTTGGGTTAGGGAAATTTGTTCCTCATAAATCGGCAAATATTATTTCTTCATATTATTGTTTGGCTTTTAACTTTGATATTTTCAAAATATATACAGAATTTTAAAAATTGCATCTAAAAGATTAATAATCTTATAGCTACCAGATTTTATGTTTGAGGCTTCCACACTTGAAAATTAATGTTCCATCATATTTTGCTATTTTGTGATATAAATTTAGTGTTTTGATATTGTATTTGATATACTTGGGCTTCATTTAAATAGTGTTTACTTAATGTATTTTATGTGATGAAATAGATGGTACACATAAATTTAGTAGGAATTTAAAATAAACATATCCTAAGGTAAGTCTGGCTTGATTTTTTTGGAAACAATGTAAGATATAAATAAGAGAATCCCAGTATAGAGAAACTACCAGGATATGTGCATAAAGGGAATGAAAGAAGATGAACTTTATAAGTGAGCACAAAGTTTAGAGTAAGCTAGAGTAGCAAAGGCTTGGATACCTAGCAGAGAAGTTTGTGTATTTTTGATAAACATAACAACAAATTTATGGCCTGGTTGATAGTTTACAAAGGATTTTCCATGTATATTAGTGGTCCTGTGCTTTTTTTTTTTTGGTGGTACCTGGGATTGAACTCAGGGGCACTCGACCACTGAGCCATCCCAGCCCTATTTTGTGTTTTAGATAGAGACAGGGTCTCACTGAGTTGGTTTAGCAAGGCTCGCTGTTGCTAAGGCTGGCTTTGAACTCGGGATTCTCCCGTCTCAGCTTCCCAAAGTGCTGGGATTACAGGCGTGCGCTACTGTGCCCAGCTCCTGTACTTATTTTTAAGCTTCAAAAAGACCATGTGAGGGGCTGGGGTTATGGCGCAGTGGTAGCGTGCTCGCCTAGCATGCGGGAGGCACTGGGTTCGATCCTCAGCACCACATAAAAATAAAACAAAGCTGGGGCTGGGATTGTGGCGCAGTGGTAGCGTGCTCGCCTAGCATGCGTGAGGCACTGGGTTCGATCCTCAGCACCACATAAAAACAAAGATATTCTGTCCACCTAAAACTAAAAAATAAATAAATAAATATTTAAAAAAAAAAAACAACAAAGCTATTGTGTCCACCTACAACTAAAAAATAAATATTTAAAAAAAAAACAAAAACCATGTGATATAGGAGTTGTTGGATTTTGTTAGTGGTGTTAAACGATAAACACGGGAACATTAAAATTTGGTAGCTCCAGACCACAGGGGATGTGAGGAGAAATTCATGGAAGCAAGACAAAGAAAATGTTTGGTCAGTTAGAGGTTATTTTTGGCAGTTTTGGGTTGGTAAAGTCTCTCGATATTAGTTGTCAATTTTCTGATTATTTTGAGTTGGGTTTTGGTTTGCTTTGTAGGGACCTAGAACACCAGAGACGCCTTAGCATATGGCCTCCCCGTTCATTTAACAGTGTAGATGCTAAAGCTTTATGATATTATCCATAGAGATTTAAAAAAATTAATTAGGTAAATGAGTGAGCTCATCAGTTATTTCAAAGACTGGGCCTTACATACCTTTAATATCTGTCATATGTAAAGCTCTAATCTATTTAGGGATAGGAAAAGAGACCAATAGAGCTTTAAACCTATAATTCCAGGCAAATGGTAAAATTACTTATCCATAAATGTAACTGTTAAAAAAATGAAGTAGAAATATTAGGGAAATTAGAAAGGTCTTATTTTGGACATGTTTTGGGTATATTTAAGTAGATATTTAACTTATATTATTTTAGGCTGCTCAATTATTATTATTATTATTATTTGGTACTGGAGATTGAACTTGGGCACTCGACCACTGAGCCACATCCCCAGCCCTATTTTGTGTTTTATGTAGAGACAGGGTCTCACTGAGTTGCTTAGCGCCTCGTGTTTGCTGAGGGTGGCTTTGAACTTGTGATTCTCCTGTCTCAGCCTCCCTAAGTGCTGGGATTACAGGCTTGTGCCACTGCTCCCGGCTTCAATTATATTTTGAATTAGAAGATAGATTATTTCCTATAGCCTCAACACACCCACTTCTAAGCACACTTAATAGAGGAGGCTTAGCTCCATAAAATGTTAAAGGTTACATACAGCATTGCATAGAAGCAGAGTTCAGTTACAATTTTCATTCCAATCGAGTTCTCTTCTTTTTCTTTGTAACAGGCTTACACTTGAAAGTTAATATTTTTGGTTTCCTATTTACTTGACACAAATGAGAAGAGATGTGTGACCATATTTAGAATATTTTTGGTTGTTTAAAGATAATAATTACTGTATTGTAATACATGTGCATTATAAGATACATGTATCATAACCTGCATATGTTATTGAGATCCTAATGTTAGTCACATTTATTTTTCTAAATCCAGGTGTGAAATGAAGTGGTTAGGTAGGGTTCCAGACATTGTTTTTCAATGATTGTATGCCTTATTATTTTATGCAAACATTAAAGAATACCAAATTTCTGGCACAGTTTCTATAAATGAGAACATATTTAAGAGAAAGTAAATTCCTCTATTGGATGATTTCCTTAGAGTTACCTGAAAAGTGATAGATTTTAAGGACAAAAACTTGAAACCCCAAAAAGTCTATAAAAAGTAAGACTTTAGAAACTGAAGTTTTTTCCCTTAATGGCATAGTGTAAGTAGTGATGTTTTAGGACTACACATGTTGTTTGGTGCATGTAAGCTAGTCATCTTTCAAAGAATTAGCCCTTGGAATCAAAGAAAACTTTTTTGAATTTTGAATTTTGGTTAAACTGGTTCAGAAGAAAACTCAGGACTAAGAGCAACATAATAACTTTGTATGAGTGTTGGCTTGCTCAGGATTTGATTTTATAAGCTAGAAATGAGAGGGTTTTCCAGATCCTGTTTGCTTTAATGAATTAGGACCTTTACTGAATTTGGAAGCAACCTGTGGTTTTGAATTTTAACATTTGCAGTCTAGCATCTCTTTTAAAAAAGTACTTTAATTAGTGCATTATAGTTATACATAACAGTCTGGCACTTTTTATAATATACTACTATTGAAGTAATGCTTTACACATGAGATTCATTATCGAGTAGTCTTAAGACTTGTAGAATGGTGTATTAAAATAGGTTTACATCTAATGTATTATTGTGATTAAACTTTATCCTATGAACTAATTAGTTAAATTAGTTCCATAGCATAAAATTTTGATCTAAGAAATTATTGAGTTTGTATGAGCTTGATATAACTAAATTGTGGTTTCCTTATAAATATTATTTCTTTTGAAAACTATATGAAATGCATAAGTATTTTCCTGGTAATTATGGATATCCTTTTCTGCACAAAATATTTGAAATGTGGCTGGATTTAAGCTTATTAACAAAAATTGAGTAACTATAAATGTAAACCTGTCCTATCAGATATAACGTATCTAGAATTAATTTCTACCTTTTCCCCCCTTTTTTTGCCAACGTAAAGTGGCTAAAAGCCAAGGTAAGAGACATTACTTATCATTTGATCCACAGTATTTCCTCTATATTGATAGAGATTGCAGAGCCACTAAAATTTGAAAACTCTTCTTATGTCTGTCTGCTTTTCCCTATAGGATTTTTGTAGATTAAATATACTCAAACTCAGTTTAAATCAGCAGCGTTTAGCTTGGCTGTGTTAATATATCAAAGATATATTGACATTTGCATTTATATAGGAACATTAATTTTGCTAACATTTATTGCTTTGCTCATTTTTTTGATAGCTGCCTTGCTTTCATTGACTTACAATTAGGAGGTTTCCCAGACATCATATGTGACTTTGTTACTGAATTATTAGATAATTTGTCAGATGGATTATCTTAGCAAATTGATAGTGAGATTTGTAATTCATGTTTATATATACATTTCAGAAAATTTAAGCAACTAAGTATTTGAGTGCAGATAAGTCTGATTTCCACAAACATGTTTACCAATAAAATAATATGTAAAATCCAATAATCATACCTATATTTTGCCATAAATTGATATGAATGGCATAAAATAATAGGAAAGACTGAGTGCAGGTGGTTCCTGAGTTATTAAAATGTACCAAAGTCTTTATTAAATCTGTCTGGGAATCCTTATTTCACATTCTGATAATAAAAAAAATAATACATGATGTTAAAACATCAAGAGAACAATTTGATATAAAAATAAATGCTTTTCTTTCCACATTTTAGCATGGAAATAACCAGCCTGCAAGAACTGGCACACTCTCGAGAACAAATCCTCCTACTCAGAAACCACCAAGTCCTCCCATGTCAGGCCGGGGAACATTGGGGTAAGAATTCATCTGCATTTTACAAAAGAATTTCTATGTTAAAAGATGTTTTTAAATGTATAGATCCTTATCGTGGGACACATTTTCTGTGACACTGTGTTTTATAAATTGCTTTTGATTCTTATTTCCATGAGCCGAATCCAAAATGAATCTCCCTGCTTAATAATACTTCTTGTAGAAGTCTGTACTAGAAAAGTTTTTTGTGTATGTATAAATGAGTAACATCTATTTTTTGTCTCCCATTTTTTAAAATTAAATATCAATCCAACTTTCGTTTATTTTAAATGAAGTGAGTTTTGCATATAAATGGTATCTTTGCTTTTATTTGTAGTATTTATGTAACAGAGCTAATAAGTGGTCTACTTTGTGTAGCTTTACTTAGTAGACTGAAGCTCCTCTGTTTCCCTTATTACGTGGCACCTAAGACTTAGGTACTTTTACTTGGAGTACTTCTACCTGTGCATTGGTTAGTAATCTTAAGCCCCTTCATACTAAAGTAGCTTTATGGGACAGCCAGTTGGAGAAGTAGAAAAGGTAATGGTGGTTTCTTTCTTCCCAGTTCTCAAGTTCCTAAATATATTGAATACTTACCAAGACATTTTTTTAAAAAACCACTGAGCCACTCCCCTCCTCCTCAAAGAGAGTCTCAGTAAGTTGCTTAGTGCCTCACTAAATTGCTAAGGCTGGCCTCAAACTTGTGATCCACCTGCCTCCTCAGTTGCTGGGATTAAAGTTATGTGCCACCATGTCTGGCTTTCCAAGACATTTTTGAAAAACTATTTACCTTAATACAGCATATATTATATTAGATTTTTTTGTTTTTGGTAGAGAGGTTGATCAACAATTGGAGCTTAATTTCTAGTTTCATTCTTCCTCTATCCCTGAAAAAGAAAAATGAAGTCATTAAACAGAAAAGTAAAGATCATTTATTATCATTGAGTACAGTTAGAATCAGAACACACTTCTCCATATACTTCCCATCTTAAGGTTTGGAAACAGATTACAAAGGAAATATTTTAGCTTCCGATGAAAGGGATTGTGGGTGACTGCAATGGGAATAAAGTACATTTCAAAGTTTTGTATTATTGAGCATAAAACTTACAACCATAAAAGTTACAATTTTTAGAAATAAAAGTTTTAAATTACTTTTTCCTTTGGTTTTCTTCCATTAAAGTAGCAAATTTGAGTTTTTTGTAATAGTAACAAATTCATATGCCCCAACTAAGAATTATCCTAATTATAAGCTTTATTAATTTTTTTTTTTTTTTAAAAACCTGTTAAACTTATTCACAAAGGGACAATCACAGATTTGTTGGAGGGAGTGCTGTTTTCTGTGTCTTATTCATTATTTGTTTTCTTCTTCTTTAGACGAAATACTCCTTATAAAACCCTGGAACCTGTTAAACCCCCAACAGTTCCTAATGACTATATGACCAGTCCTGCAAGACTTGGAAGTCAGCATAGTCCAGGCAGGACAGCTTCATTAAATCAGAGACCAAGGACACACAGGTAAACCTTCAATTTGAGCATTCGAACATTTGAGTGTTATTGATAATATAAAAGGTGCTAAGTTAAGGTGAAGTACTACTCCAATGTTAATATTGAATGTGAAAGTTGAAGGTGAAAATAATAACAATATATGTGCTTCTACACATATATTTGTGTTATAAAATTCCTGTTTTTTATATTTTTTTTATTTTTTTATTTTTTGGTTCTGGGGATTGAACCTGA
This sequence comes from Geosciurus inauris, assembly GCA_004024805.1. NCBI lineage: Eukaryota > Metazoa > Chordata > Mammalia > Rodentia > Sciuridae > Geosciurus > Geosciurus inauris. The sequence goes on along the minus strand of PVHX01002416.1, from coordinate 74,058 downwards.
TGCCATGTACATGCTAGGCAAGTATTCTACCACTGAGCTACTTACCTAGGGTTTTTTGTTGTTTTTTTTTAAAATATATGTTTTTACTTTTAACAGATGGTTAGTATTTCTCCCTTTTGACAAAGATACAGTTGTATATTTATTTTTTTGTTTTTTTGGTACCAGGGATTGAACTCAGGGGCACTTGGCCACTGAGCCACATCCCCAGCCCTATTTTATATTTTATTTAGAGACAGGGCCTCACTGAGTTGCTTAGCGCCTCGCCATTGCTGAGGCTGGCTTTGAACTCATGATCTTTCTGTCTCAGCCTCCTAAAGTGTTGGGATTACAGGCATGTGCCACCACGCCCAGCTGGTTTTTTAAAATTCTTAATTACATATCTTTATTAACAAAAAATACAAAACAGACACCAATGTCAGACTTGATGTTGAACCACCCTATTAATGTAGGAATAGGAAAACAAATTTTGACTGTCTTAAGAATAAGATCTATCTGCATTGCTATTTTAATTTCAACTAGTCTGAGCCTAGACACCGTGTATATTCCTGGTATTTGCCAATTTGACCCAGCCGTTCTTCTAGCACTACTATTTCTGAGATTCTGACTTAACACAGTAAACTATACATGTTTTTTGGTAGTTTAGAAAAGTGTTGAGTAAATGCATTCATGTCAGGGATTTTAGTCTGTTTTTACTGATTCTGCTTTATCAGCATTATTTTCACAAAGTGGCCTGAGGATGATGGTGATCTCAATTACTAAATCTATACAAGCCATCATTACAATTCTCTGAAGAAACCTTCAACTTCAGGGTTTGCTTTCTGCAAATTTTGCCAAGTGATACCTGCTAGCTATGAAGATTGGGTATCTCAGATATTCTGCATTCTCTTAAAATTTAACTTAATATCATGATTGTTACATAAAGGCATAATAAATAAAACAACAAAAAGTATTACAAACCATACCTTCTATGATAAATGAAAGGATTTCTATGTTTTTACTACTATTTTTCTAATAGTAGTGAAAGTACAATATATTAGTCAATACTATCTCAAGGATGAGAAAATAGTGACCCAGAGACCAAGGTAAAAAAAAATTTTTTTTCTATTTCTGACCAGGAAAACCCGATATGGTAAAAACAAATGATTACAAAATAACTGCAATTACAGAGTCAAATTACAACTCTAATTACTAGTCATTAAAAAAATGAAGCCCTGGTTTTGAGAAAGAGTAACTAATCTACTTTTAAAATATGTGCTAATACTAGACAGAAGGTCAGAAAAATTGAGGAAATAAAGTCTGAGACTTAACTGTTGAGTTACAAAACATTCTTGGTAGGTACAGAGTGAAGGTCTTTCCATATCACTAATATAAAAATTGGACTGTTTCCAGTCTTAACCACACTTAATGTACCTTCTCTTTGAGTTCTTTACTTCTTCTGTGTGGAAAAGCATGAATTTACTTTGAGACTTCTGAAAGCTTTATTAAAGTCAGGCAGCAAAGAAGAGCAGACAAGCGTTTTTCAATCTACAATCATAAGCAAAGAAGCTGAAAAGACCGTGTCAGCTGAGTCTGTCACATGTCTACGACTAGTTATTGTCCAAGGAAAGGGGCCATGGGTTCATCTGGCCTCTGCCATTTCATTCTGTAGCCCTCCATGTCCTTTTCGGTGGGTTCCCCAGTTTTATATATGCTATTGTAAGGCCTTTTCCTCTCACGGACCTGCACGATCTCCTTGACACAAAGAAGGCAAGCCTCCTCTGCGTTCAGTGCCCTTTTCAATTTTTCATGTTTCTTTTCTTCAGCATCAGAAGATGATGAGCTGCTTTTATTATCATTATCTGAGCTGCTTTTTCGGTGCTTTTTTTCTTTCTTTTAGCTTTTCCTTATGCATTTCCATAAGGGTTTGAGGTTTTTTCACAGATTGTTCTCCATTTGCATCATTTATAATACACTCTTCTGAATTAACAATACCCTTCCCAGCTTCTCCAGTACAACAGGAATACATGAAAAAAGAGTGACAGCATTTGTATCCCCATTGGCTATCCTTCCAGTAAGATCCCCAGATATGTGTGGGGTTGTGGATCTTCACATCCTCCTCGTATTTGGAGCAAGCAGCAGCTCGCTCTTTTTCTTTGATGACTGTACCATGTCCTGAGTATTCTATATAGTCTTCAGTCTGGGCTAAAAGCAATTCAGTTGGAGGAGCATCCAAATGGTCTTGGCGGTACTATCCTTTTCTAGGATGCTTTCTTTCTGCTGTTTTTTGAAGTCTTTTTTTTTTACTTTAAAGGACTTATATAATAGCTCTAGTTTGGTAGGATCTGCCTGTAAATGCACTTCAGATCCTGTCATAGGCTTCCCAAACAAACAACTATGAGCCATTGCATGGTATCTCCCATGTATCTAATGAAGTTATCTCCTGCATAACTTACTTCATGTTGGTTCTTTCCTGCCTTGGCTTAAGGATTCTCTCTCATTGTTCTAGTTTTTAGATGATAGTAGGCAGAATTTGCATCTAAATTTCTTAAGTATTTTGTAATATCTTCTTGAATCCTGAGATTCTGGACAATAATTTCATCTCTTAGAGTCAAAATTCTGTCCTGGCATGTCAATATCATCTGCATATGTGTCTTCATCCTCATCTTCACTATTTTGATCTTTTTCTGTTTGAGAATTTGGTTCCTCTTCTCCCCACTGGTGGTTTGGAGAATTAGCTTGTTCCACTAATTTTTCCTAAGGCTAATTCTTTTTTGCAGTTTCTTATTTTATTTTTACGTGGTGCTGAGGATTGAACCCAGTGCCTCACACATGAGAGGCGAGTGCTCTACCACTGATCCACAGCCCCAGCCCCTCTTTATATTTAACTATGAATTCCATGATGGTGTGGTTCTTTTCTGCATTGTTAACTGCAGGTTTTAAATGTACTTGTCAACTCCTTGTACTTTGAGATTTTTATTGACCATATGTTTCTCAACAGAGATGGTTCTAAGTAGTGTGATACTGTATTGTTTTCCAGTGTTGAGAGCTAGAGTGAAACATAAGAGCCACTTCAAGTGTAAGAGTGAAGTTTTGTAATAAATATTTTTAAAATTTACACACACAATCATAAAAAGGGGTCTTTAGTGGATTGATTATTACTTTTTCTTTTTTTGAGACAGTGTTTCTCACTATGTTGCCCTGGCTAGATTTGAATTCCTGGTCTCAAGGTGATACTCCTGCTTTGGCCTTCTGAGTAGCTGGTACTGCAGGCATGCACAGCCACTCCTGATTTACCTTTGCTTTTTTGTTGTTGTTGTTGGGTTTTTGGGGGGATTTTGTTGTTTTGAATCTGTAGAATTGCTTCTTTCAAGCTTTTTTTCTGTGCTTTGCAGTGGAAGTAGTGGAGGAAGTGGAAGTCGAGAAAATAGTGGAAGCAGTAGTATTGGCATTCCCATTGCTGTGCCTACACCTTCACCACCCACTATTGGACCAGGTAGGTCATTTGTTACTCTGATATGTGGCAATATTTCTAGTTTTATTATGAAAGGCTAAAATAAGTAGTCATATTAGATAGAATTATTTATTATATTTGTGATTATGGAAATATTAACAATATTTTAGATTCATCTTCTTGTCCTATTTTTTGTCTTTTTGAGTACTGGGGATTGAACGTAGGGTCTCTTTACCACTGAGCCACCTCCCTATCCCTTTTTACTTTTGATTTTGAAACAGGGTCTTGTTAAGTTACTGGCCTCTGACTTGCAGTCCTCCTGCCTCAGCTTTCCAAGTTGCTGGGATTATAGGCATGCGCTACCACACCTGGTTTTTAGATTCATTTTCACAGTCTTTAGGATTTTACCATTGTTTCTCCTTACATTCAGTGCATATTAAATAGCTTTGTTAAATAACTTTTTGACCATTTTTCTTTAGAAGTACTTGTCTTTGTCAGTAGTCAAAAATGACATTTAGTTTTTCAAGAGCAAAACAATACTGTATATTTCAGCCAAAGGATCAGTGTCTGTAAAGGTTACTTGTTTCCAAGAATTTTGATGTTGCCTTGTGGGCTAGTATTTCAGCACTGATGTTTGCTTGTTCTGTGACTTTACTACTTTTATTATGAGATTCACTATATATTTTTGAGAAATGCAGTGAATATAAAATGAGATTAAAATAGGAAAAGTTCTTTTCCTTTTTAGAAAATACACAAATTTAAGGGATCCTTGGAAAACATTAAATCAGCCTCCTGAATTTTAGAAAATTAAATGGAGACTTTTGATAGTGTTAAAAACTTACATTTTAAAAGTAAGTATGATAATGAGAAATGTTTGGGGAAAAAATCTTAGCTTCTCAAGTATACTTTTGAAGGAGAAAAAGGTACTTATAGAAACAGGGATGTTTTATAGTTAATTCAGTTTTAAATTCAGTGTCCTTTTTACATAGTAAAAGACTTATTTGAACAAGCTTATGTATGAGTATCTCTTTTTCCTTTTTTTCTTCTTTCAAATACATTGTTTTCCTGCTGTAGAAGTTTAGTTTTCTTTTCTTGCACTTTGACCTGAATTATCAACTATTTTATTAGAAAACATTTCTGTCCCTCCTCCTCCTGGAGTTCCACCAGCACCACCTCTGCCACCAGTTCTCCCAGTGAGCACTGTGATAGGTGAGATTGTATAACCATTGGAGCCATTGAACTTACTTTGTATAATTCATAATAAACTCCTTTGTAGCTAATAGACTGGTAGCTTTTATAGTTAATAGATCATAGTTGATAATACAAAGGCTAAAGTATGAAATCTAATTTACACTAATTTCTTCTAGTGAAAAGCCTCTGAACTTACATAGTAAACAAATATAGAGTAAGCTTTTCCATAATATGAGACATTTCTGTGTGTGGTTTATAACCAACTTAATTTGGTTTTTATTTTTCATTTAGATTTTTGTAGAATTATAACAATTGTTAAAAAGAAACCTTTAAAAGTCAGCAATAAAATTCCCTTTCCCTAACAGTGAAAGTTTTGGTTTGGTATATACACCAAAGGATTGGGGTGAAGGTGGGGACAGAAGATATTGTTGACAGGAAATCTGTGTGAAAATAAAATGTCTTCAACCTAATTAATAATCAGGAAAAATAAAAACCACATTGAGACACTATAGTATAACCACTAGATAGGTAAAAATGTAGAAGTCTACTGGTTGGTGAGGATGTGTTGTAATTGAAATGTACATTGTTGGTGGGCATTTTAGTTGATATGCTCACTTTATTAAATAATTTTTTGTTAAACCTGGTCAAGTTGAACATATGCCTACCCTAGATTTATTGATTTCATTTCCAGATATTTACACTAGAGCACTAATTCCCAAAATATGGCCAAGTGACCCCTGGGGGAATGCCAAGATCCTTTCATAGAGTTTTTGAGGTTATAACCGTATTCATTGTTTGTTTTTTTTTCATCCGCATTCTATTAGAAGTATACAGTGGAATTTTCCAGAGGCTACATGAAGTATATAATAAAGTCATTGCTACATGATAGAATGTGTACTCCTGTGTTCATGTGTTTCACAGATCTATCAGAAAAATTTCTAATATGGTAATTAACTATAGTTGTAACCCATATCAAGAAAAGCTTTTTGAGGTTCTCTAGTTTTTTAGATAACCCTAAGAACAAAGATTGAAAACAACAAAAATTGAAAACTACTGTCTTAGAACAGTGGCTTTCAGAGTTATATACCCAGATCATCTACATTCAGAAACTAGTTAAAAATGTTAGCTCTTAGATCTCACTTCATTCCAGACTTACTCAGTCAAAACTCTGAAGGTGAGATGCAGCAATCTGTATAACAAGCTCTTAAAGTGAAATTGTGATTATTGTTGAAGTTTGAGAACAATTGTCCTAGGGAAATTCAGGAACCATATTTAGGAATTTTTATAATAGTGGTAATAATGTTAGCACAAATCTTGATGCAACCAAATGTCTATAACAGTAGAATTGTTAAATAAATTGGTATATTCACATAAAAATAGAGTAACGGAAATGAATGACATATTGGTACTCTTACATGGATGAAAAATAGTATTGAGGAAAGTACTTCAACAATATGTATAGATTTATTCCATTACAAAAATTTTTAGAAATTTGTAAAAACTTACGTTTATTGCTTGGTGTGTGTGTGTGTGTGTGTGTGTGTGTGTGTGTGTGTATCAAAACCTACATAGAAAAGAAAGGGAATGTTGAACATATGCCTTGTGGAGTTGGGAATCCAGGAGAGGGGCACACAGAAGGCTTTAGTGATTTTGTTAATATTCTATTTCTTTAGCTAGGTGTTTGTCTTCTTATTTTATTTTATTTTTTGATACTGGAGATTGAACTCAGGGGTACTCGACCACTGAGCCACACCCCCAGCCCTATTTTGTGTTTTATATATAGACAGGGTCTCACTGAGTTGCTTAGCGCCTCGCCCTTGCTGAGGCTGGCTTTGAACTCACGATTCTCCTGTCTTAGCCTCCCTAAGTGCTGGGATTATAGGCTTGTGCCACCGCGCCCAGCTTGTCTTCTTATTTTAAAAAAATCCATCTATAAATGTATGTACTGTATATATAATTAATATATAACATGTATATATCAGTCCAACCCTTTGACATTATGATTTAGTTCACAGCAAAATATTAAGATAAATTCTAAAATAGACAGTTTGAAACTGCAAAACAATTGTTTTTCAGTTTTGAATCACCAAGAAAAATAGGTTAGATATTTTATACTTTTTATACAAGTCAAATATAGAAATCATTTTACAGAGATTTATGTTAGAAATTACTAAAGGTTTCTTTCTTAGCTCTCTGGAACACCTATCTGTTCAAAATTACTCATTCACAAAGGCTTTTTAAACAGATTTTTATTTTAAAAATGTGTTTCTATTTGGAAAATGAGCATGTGGATGATTTAGGTAATTAGTGACTGCCTATGGCTTGGGAGTTGTGAAAATATCAGCTCTTATAAAATAAACAACTTCTGCTATGTGCTTTTATCTAATACCTTGTAGGATCTCTAAAAGAGATTAAATTAGAGTACTGAATGAAGATAAACTAAGATACTTTTACTTACTCTGTCATGGTTCATTCAGCATTTGGATAGGGCAAGAAAGGTAATATTTTTCCTGAAGTTGACTTTGAAAAGTGTAGTTAAAATTGCAGATTGCTTTGAGTGTAGTGTGGAAGGAAAACCACCTAAGTATGAAAAAAGAATAGATACTCTAAACAGAGTTTGTGATAAGTATGTTAATCTTCCATTAAAAATCTGATTGTTTTTTTCCTTGAGTACTGGGGATTGAACCCAGGGGTGCTTTGCCACAGAGCCACATCCTCAGCCCTTTTTAAAATTTTTTATTTGGAGACAGGGTCTCACTAAGTTACTTAGGGTTTCAATAACTTGCTGAGGCTGGCCTTGAACTTGTGATCCTTCTCTCTTTGCTTCTCAAGCTGCTGTGATTACAGGCATATACTATCATGCCTGGCATACAAATCTGATTTTATATGTGTTTTAAAACTAAAAATTGTACTTCTCATAAAAATGATTCTACTGTAATGTGTATTGGTAATATCTGCTAGCACAATAAAAATTCAAATGTAAATAGTAGTTAATGTAGAAGTTATGCTTAGAAGTTTAAATTTTATCATTTAACTTAGACTTAGCCAGATAGATGCTTATATATTATTAATCAAAGTTATGAAAATTTTGGCAATGGAAAGAAAGAAGTTTGTAACTCAGATATGAATACATTCACACCTAAAGATTGATGCTAATTCACAATATCTTTTGTTATTAATTTTATGGAGAGACAGTTTGTATATAAAAGTTATATAAAGATTTCCTTTATTTCCGGGGCTGGGATTGTAGCTCAGTGGTAGAGCGCTTGCCTCCCATGCGTGAGGCCCTGGGTTCGATCCTCAGCACCACATACAAAGCAATAAAATAAAGACATTGTGTCCATCTACAACTAAAAAAATTAAAAAAAAAAAAAAAGTTTTCCTTTATTTCCATGGGTATTGGTTTCAGGATTCCCAAGGATACCAGAGTCCTCAGTGTGCAAGTTCTTTCTATGAGATGGCATAGTATTTACATATAACCTGGACACATTCTTAGTATACTTTAAATCATCTCTAGATTACTCATTAGATTTAATACAATGTAAATGCTATGAATACTTGTTATACTATATTGTCTAGGGAGAAATGATGAGAAAAAATGTTTGTACATGGTCAGTATGGATGCATTTTTTTCCCTGAATATCTTCCATCTGAGGTTGATTGGATCCAGAGATACGGAACCCATAAATACAGACAGCCAACTATCTTCTAAAACGCACAGAAAGTTCATATTTGGGATTATGCTTATTTGAAAGGTTTAGAATGTTGCATTTTAATTTTTGTAGCTTTCTACACAGTAACTGTTTTTACTTAGTTTTAACTTCAGGGGTAGAGTTATTTGATTTTTATCTTTACTTTTCTCTTTATTTTGTGCTTTGGGCTTTACAAAGAAATACATATTTCTTATTGAAAATTCCCCCCTCTTTGTTCTGCCATCTGAGGTGATTATAATGCTTAAGTTTCTTTGTTGGTTGCCTTTGACTAATGCTTTTCAGCAGCCCCGGGCTCAGCTCCTGGTTCCCAGTATGGCACAATGACCAGGCAGATTTCTCGACACAACTCTACCACTTCTTCGACATCTTCTGGTGGATACAGACGAACTCCCTCTGTGACTGCTCAGTTTTCTGCTCAGCCTCATGTTAATGGAGGTCCACTTTATTCTCAAAATTCAAGTAAGCTTGTGCTTTGCAGGCATACAGCAACGGTGGAGCTCCTTTTGAAGGAAATCATTTGAAACTTCTGCTTTGCCAGTGATAGACAACAATTGAAACCATACTATTTCATGTTTACTTTTGCTTTAGTTAGTCCTTGAATCATACCATTTTAAGAGTAATTGCTTTTCACTTTCTCCTACAAAATTCCAGACATAAGTATCAAGTCTATACTAAAATTTAGTGCTCCAATATTTTCTTTTTGTTACTAAAGTTTAAATAGAAGTAGAGAACAAAAACATCACTGAAATGAATAAATTTTTATTGGCATGCTTACAGCAGTTCAAAAATGGTAAAATTAAAGACACAAACATTGTGAAAAATTTTCTTTAAAAGAATAAAATTAAATTGCTGGCTATCACTTTTAAGGCCTTTAACTTAAACCGAAGTGAGATAAAAACATTTGTGATGCCTGCTTAACTGCTCCATCTCTGAATAATTCTAACTGTGGGAAGGAAGGATTTTCTTTCGATTGCTTTTTGTTTGCCTTGAATTGCACATCTCAATACTAATCACAGACAATATTCAAAGCTGATAAGATAAGGAAGCAGTTTTAGGATATGATGTTAGAAAGTTTGAATAGCTTATTAAGATGCTTAATTCAAAAAGGAAACAAAAAGTAAAAATGCAAAGCAAAATCTCAAGTGAACTTATTGTCCAGTATTTTGTTATTGGCTCAAAATTGTGGTTACCAAGTATAGACTGTCGTTTTTGTAGCTACCTTGTAGACCAGTATTCTACATTATTTTACTTAAAAAATGTTCAATTCTTCATATTTATGTAGAAGTTTGGTTTAAGTTCTTTTTACTTAAACCAAACTTCTACATATATCATGTATATCTCAAATATGTATTTTAAAGCAGGGGTAGGGAACGTTTTCTTGCTCATTTTTTGTTTAAATTTTAGAGATAAAGATTAATTATTTTGTTGCATAAACTCCTAGAAATTGAAAAGAACTTTGGCAGAAATGTCAAAATTCCAAGATAATTCCACATTTGTAGTCTTTTTCCAGACTAAAAATTTCACTCAAGGTGCCCAAAAATATTGAATTACCAATCAGAATTTTACCTCACATTTTCCCTCATCTCTTTTTTAGATTAAAAGATATTTTAGTGTCTGAATATTCCACAAATTCATAATTCACCTCACTTGTTTCATGATCTTTAATTTTTCATATGCTGCCTTTTTAGATCCCATCTTTATTATTTTTCTTTTTTCCACTTTGACATTTAAGTTACTATGCAAATAGGTATTTCATCTAATACATGTTTGTATAGTTCTATTTTAGTAATAATTGAAAATTATTTTCAAACAAGACACTTTCATTAGTGATTATCTACATTCTGTTGAATGTTAGCAAGCAAATTTGACCGCACATTTTTAAAATATATCATGTTTTGTCTAATTATCCTTCAGTATGAGTTACTGTTGGTATTTTGGTAGTTTGTAAATGTTTTTAGTGTTTTGATGTGCATATTTTTCTTTTTGTCTAAATGTGGTGCTAATGATAAGTATCTTCACAGCATAGTTTTTTTCCTTTACATACTAACCAGCATGGCTAGACACTAAGGGTTATTTCTAAAAATCATTTAGGCTTGTGGAAGCTTTTTTATTTATTTTTTAATTCAAAACCTCTAACCTTTTATTTAACAGCCTTCTCTATACAGAGTATCAGAATGAAAGAAGACCACTTTCTTAGTGAATTGAATGTTATTTTTGGCTATACAATGAATATTAATGTAAATGTATTGCTTTGTTAAGTTGTTGCTTCTTTGAACCCTGAACCTCTTTCAAATTTTTATGCTTACCAACAGAATTCGTATATTTGATTAGTTGAAACAATCTTTGAATGAAGTGATCCTGAAAACTGATAAATTGTTTTTATTGTCAATTATTGGTAGCCACCAATAAATTGAATTTTGCCATCTAGTCTTACTGACTTTTTCTGAATCATCTTTGGCAATGCCTTTTTTGTTAAAATGAGACAATATAGTAAAAATTTGAATTTTTTTCTAGCTTATGTTATTACAATTTTTAATACATTTACTGCCCACGTAAGCTGTTGGTATCAGTTTCCCATAAATTATGTCCTTTCTCTGAAAGAAGTTTGAGTATGTTTCAAGCTAGCCAATGATTGGTGAAAAATTAATTTAGTGTAAATAGTTGTACATTTTAACTTACTGGAGATCAGGTTTCCTTTTTCAGAACATTGATAAAAAGGTTATCCTTGAGATACCTTGTCTCCTGAAACTCTGAATTAACATGGTATATGGAAAACTAATTCCTTACTAAATTTAGGAGTGATACCTTTAAAAATAAAATTGCCAACTTAAAAAATAGTAATAAGCTGGGCGTGGTGGCGCATGCCTGTAATCCCAGCACTTTGGGAGGCTGAGACAGGAGAATTTGAGTTCAAAGCCAGCCTCAGCAACAGTGAGGTGCTGAGCAATTCAGTAAGACCCTGTCTCTCCATAAAAACACAAATAGGGCTGGGGATGTATCTCAATGTTCGAGTACCCCTGAGTTCAATCCCCCTTACAAAAAAAACAAAACAAAACAAAACAAAAAACTAATAACCTTGTTTTCCAAACAAGAGTTTTTCTTGGAGACCTGTGTGTATATTTCGATATATAATAAAAACCATCTTTAAAGAAAACCTGAAATTAATATATTTATATATCCAGTCAACAGCTATTACAGAATACATTTATTTTATTTATTTGACTTCTAATTTACAACATTATCTTGAGGTTAGAGAAACCTTTTAGTTTATAGAGTTATAGGAAAAGTAATATTCTGTGTTTGTATTAGGTGGAAACTTGTGTAGGTAACTCATTATTTTAGAAGTCTTTTCTTAGAATTTGAAAACTTCATTGCGTTAAAGTAAATGTAATGGTAAATTAAAAATTTCCCCAAACAAAATAATGTTAGGATTAAATTAGGTATGTTTGTTCTTTTATACATTTAACTAATTGGCTAAGCACAATATGGCTTCTTTAGGTTTATTTTTGGGACATGAACTTGAAGAAGGTTCTGCAGGTTTTTGTTTTGCTTTTGTTTTGTTTTGTTTCATTTGCAAACTGTTCTTTGCATACTTATGTTTGTGGTCCTTGTAACTGACTTCTGCTTTTTGTTTGTTTCCTTTTCTTTCCTTTATCTGTTTTACTTCCCCCATACTGTGTTGTTGCTACCAGTTTCTATTGCTCCACCTCCTCCCCCTATGCCTCAATTGACTCCACAGATACCTCTCACAGGCTTCGTGGCCAGGGTGCAGGAAAACAGTAAGTTTGGAAAAAACTGAGCTATCAAAGAATAGAGGCTGTCTCTTTTATAGCATGCATGGCTGATGAGTCATCATTTTCCTTTTATTGAGAAGCTAATCTTATCTTGAAAATAGGTGCAGATATGATTGAAACTGAAGAGCACGGTCTTCAGTTTCTTCTCTTGTGCATGATTACTGACCCATATAAGTTTCAAAACTGCAATTTACTTAAGTTTTTATATGATCTAAAACATGAGATCTGATCTTTGCATATTCTTAAGAGTAATCACACAAAATTGCAAACTGTACAGAAACTACAACTTCTAATAGTTATTGAAATTAGAAAACATTTTGTATTCTAACAGATTTATCAAGGTATACTGTGAGATTACATTTATTAGGAAATCGGGACAAAAGTTTTCCTCTTTAATTCCTTTTTTTTTTTTGGTGCCATGGATTGAACCAAAGGGCACTTAACCACTGAGCCACATCCCCAGCCTTCTGAAGTTTTGAGATTGGGTCTCCCTAACTTGCTTAGGGCTACTTGCTTAGTTGCTGAGGTTGGCTTTGAACTTGCAATCCTCCTGCCTCACCCTCCCAAGCTTCTGGGATACAAGTATGCCACTATAACTGGTCTAATTACAAAAGTATTTTAGAGAAAGCTAGTAGCCTCAGATCTTTGTACATAGAATGATTTTAAACCTATATATAGAGAGATTCATTGTTAAGAATGAATCGTTAGGAAAAAGTAAATTATATCCCTGCTGTCCATTTAAAGGTGAGTGATAAGGATTATAGAGCCTGCTTCCCATTTGGACTACATGTGGGCCCATGAGGATTATTCCTGAATATATGAATCTGCCATTTTTTTTTAGGTTGTTTATGAATGAAGATCAGGTTTTAATGATTTTTGTTGTTTTTAATATACGGCTTTAACCAGGACAGACGAGTTTATATTACTGCCTGATTACTTTTGAATTTCCAGAAGATACATAATCCTAATTACATGATCACAGTAAATGTTGTATGGAAAAATGAAAAATAACCACTACCATTGAATTATATTATGCCAAAAAGCTGTTGAAATTAAGATGGAAAAGCGATATAGTTCTAATTTACTTCTTTTGGGACTATCACTATGAAAATAAGTTTAAAAATGGTTTAAACAAATGGGTAACCTACTTGACCAGCCCATTTTTCAGGAGAATATATTGTGGCAAATTCCATTTCAACGTTTGCTCACTCTTTTGTGTTATTTTTCCTATTCTCTTCCTTCCACCAGCTGAATATGTTTATTCAGTATTCCATGCTAGACTCTGGGAAGAATACAAATGGTTTAAGACAAAGTCCTTTCATTTAAGAAATACATAATTTACTGGGTTTATTATAAAACATTATAGTCTAAAATGTTGAAATTTCTGAGTATAAACCATTTTTAGTATTCTGTTGAAAACTCAGACAACTTTCAAAAGTAAGTGGATAAGTAAACCACTTGTCTTTAATGCTGTAGCAGTTTAAAAACAGCCTGCAGGAGTTTACAAACTGAACCATTCATCTTTTTGAACTGCCATATTGCTGAGAATTAATACGCGGTAACTTAAAATAGCCATAGTGAATATGTTTTATAGGTCCAAAGGTCATTGACTCACTCTTTGGTAATTTTTAAAAATAGAAATCTAGTATTAATGTACATTATTTTAAGCATACATGATCTGCTAAAGAGGCCGTTGGTACAACTTTTTTAGTTCTTTTTACCAGACATGAACTTGACTCAGTGAGTTATTCTCTTTATGTTATAGATGCCCAGCGTTCATTTGGCATCTATTTTCTGTGAAAGCAAGTTTAAAAATTTGAGAATAAACTATATATCAGCACTTGAAATGTTTTATGAAGTACAGATTTCCTGTTTTCTTAAATACCCAGTTTCTTTGGGACTCAGAAATGGGTGATAATGAATGCATGTAGTAAATAACCTATTAATAAGTGTTGGTTTAAGACATGAGCTCCTAAGTCAGCATTATCTTTATATCTATTTATGATTAACATCAGAAAGCCTTTTTGAATTAAATATGCACCATGCTTATTTATTATAATGCAGAGAATTAAATTGACCAGACTGCTGTTGTAATTTGAAGATAAATCAGTATAGATTTGTTTGACCTTTGAGTAAAAACCTTGTTAGTAAGTTGCATATAAATCAAGAGCAGTACCTATTTAGAGAGTTAGGCAAGCATATGTGATTTGCACATTAAGCCAGATTAAGGATATCAACTATGGTTACTTGATGTCAAGATGGGTACATACCTATTTTCCTCTTCTCAATATTAGAAAGCTTTATGGAAGGAGGTATGGGAAAGAAAATGGATCTATTCATGTGGTCGAAAAATGAATTGTAGACCCTTTTGATAGCTATTAGAGTAAGTATCACCACCCAGGATTTATTTTTTAAAAGCCCTTTTCATCCCCTAAGAGGATGAAATAGAAATCACAGTTGAAGTGATAATGCAAGTAGGACTATTATCTGCAAATGTTTCAAATATGGACCTTTTTGTTACACTTCCAGCACATTTATTAAAAATCAGGTAAACTTTTAACACCTGTATCAATTTTCATAAAAACATTTTAATTTGTCTTCTGAACTTTTATTTGTAGCTCAGAAATTTAAGCATTAGTTGTGTTCCAGGTTTGAATTCTTTAATATTAGAGCTTTGTTACTTGGTATCATATTGGTTCAGTGACTACAGTTCTAATCTGACACTTTCCACTTCACTGTTAACGTTTTTGATCATATAAAGCACACACACACACACATACATACCACAGCCATCTAAAATTTGAGGTATGAGTCATTTTTATTGTTGTGTTTGATCTTAGCCACCCCCCCCCCTTTTTTTTCTTTATTACATCTTCCCTCAACACTTTATGTTTAAGTCTTAATTGTGGTTGTATTCTTAGAAAATTGGATCTTTAGGGTCTGGTCTTTCCCTCATCTCATGCGTATGTTTTATTAGCAATAATGGAAAATGTTAGCTTCCTTTCTCCATTAGAAATGGATTATGAATATAAACATTTTTTAAAATAATGTGATTATCTACTTGTTGAATTATTTTTTAATTTAATTTTTCTTATTAAAATTAAATAATGGAAAATCTAGAAACAGAGCAGACTTGATACTATGAACTTTCCTTTTTTCCCCATTGAAACAAACAAGTAAAATACGCAAATAAATAAACAATATGCCCACTTGAGATTTAACTTCTAGGGCACTGAAGCTATTAAAAACCCAAATCAGAGGCATGAATGAGCACAATAAAAAGTCATTAAACCACTGTTGTAATATTATTAGCATTTTACTATAGTCTAAATGACAAAGATGAATAAGCTTTATTTTAGGTAGGTAGGTCTAAAGAGCAACATTTGTCTTGACCTAAGCCTTGGAATAGGAAATCTTCTTTACTCCTATAATCTTTACTAAAAGAGACATTGTGATCTAACAACCTCTTGCAGTTATTAATTTTCAGTACTTCTTGATACCCTTATAGCTCATTTCAATATTGCAAAATTATTCTTGAGTAGCATAAACTTAACATACAAAGCTTTTATTTCTAATCATTGCATGTTACTATAGTGCATGCTGTTATCAATGAATAAGCTTTCTTCAATTGTTAATTTATAAATTTTCATTTAGATTACTTTCTTATTCATATTAATTATCTGAATCTTTTTAGTTGCTGATAGCCCAACTCCACCACCACCACCTCCACCAGATGACATTCCCATGTTTGATGACTCTCCACCTCCACCCCCACCTCCTCCAGTGGACTATGAAGATGAGGAAGCTGCAGTAGTTCAATATAATGATCCATATGCAGATGGGGATCCTGCCTGGGCCCCTAAGAATTATATTGAGAAAGGTAAGGTACCATCAATATAGAATTAATGCAAAGGACAATAACCTAATTGCAGGATTTTAGAACTATTTATTTATTTTTTGGTACCACCTTGCCCAGTGTTTCTCAATTTGAACTGCATTACCAACCAAGATGATTTACTTAAACCTTACTGCCTGTACTTTGTATTATTTCCCAAAAAGGAGGGTTCATTCTTCATATTTTAAATGAAAATTCAAGGAGCTGGGTTGTGGCTCAGTGGTGGAGCACTTGCCTAGCACATGTGAGGCACTGGGTTCGATCCTTAGCACCACATTAAAAATAAATAAATAAATAAATAATAGAGTTTAAAAAAATTGTTTCAACTGTAGATTAACTAGCCTGTCTACATTTTATAGATAAAACAAAAAAAGTACAAAAAAGGAGCCAGTAGATTAACTAAAATCATATATAATTGGTAGAGATTTAAAATGTTTTGAAAACTCTTAATTAGAAATATTTCACATCCAAATATTTAAAAACTTATTGACACTATTACGATAAAAAGTCTAACTTAAGATTCTTATAGGTGATTTCGTAGAAGATAAATCACTAGGATTATTTTTGTGAACTTCTGAAGTTCAAATTAACTTACTGGACCTGATATTCAATGTGATTATCAAAGAAATGTGGATGGGAAAGAAAAAAAATTGGGTTTCTAGAGTTTGTTTTTTCAAACTTTTAAAAAATGCTTATAATTTAGTTGATCAGTTTTGATTGCCTTTGAAATATATTGCCTTCTATTTACTTTATTAACTAACTTAAAGCAAATAACTTTAGGTAGCTCTGAGACCAGGGACATTCTTGCTTGCCAATGTTTAAAATATATGGCAAAAGCAAATTTGTTGTTTTCCTTTTTTATATATTGAACAAATATTTTACGTATTATTAAGGAAGTCTTGAATGTTCTTCATATTTGGAGGCCCATGTTCTTTCAACTAGAGATAAGTTTTTAAAAACATTTTTTGTTGTTGTTGATGGACTTTAATTTATTTATTTATATGTGGTGCTGAGAATCGAACCCATGTTCACACATGCTAGGCAAACGCTCTACCACTGAGCCGTAACTCCAGCCCTAGAGATAGGTTTTGAAACTTTAGGTTTAGATTGTAGTTTTAGCCATATTTCCTTACTTTGGTAAGTAAATTTAACTTTATGTACATGGGACCATTATATTTACATGAATTGACAAATTTGAAATAATATATTAATACATTTGATAGTAGAGCAAGATTAAAGAATTTCTTCACACATTGAAATGAGTCTTAAACCAAGAGTTACTTTGTTGTTGTTGTTTTTTTTTTTAAGCAAGGCCAGAGAGTAAATATTTTAATTGACTGTATTTAAAACTCAACCTTGTGGCAGCACAAAAGCAGGCATAGACAATATGTGAGTAGATCTGGCTTTGTTGTGATAAAACTTTATTTACGGGGGTGGGAGGGTGCCAGTGGCTTGAATTTGTCCATTGGCCATTGTTCGTAGACCCCTGGTTTAAATCAAAAGTTGAGATTTAGTAGGGTTAACTTAAACCCATCATGTCACCTTTGAATTACAAAAATAAAGGAAACCTGAACATTTTAAAATCAGTTTATTTCATAACTTTTCCAAATGCCCCATTCTTACATTAATTTCAGCCTAATATATACCAATCTACCATATTATTTATATTAGACTAATAGACCTTTAGCTCCAAAGAGCCTTATAGTACATATGGAAGGGAAGAGTTTGACCTTTTATATGGATCAGATTCTGGAGAAGAATGGACATCAAATTATTTTTGTTTTTGTTTGGCACCAAGGATTGAACCCAGGGGTGCTTAATCACTGAGCCACATCTCCAGCCCTTCTTTATTTAGAGACAGGGTCTCACAAAGTTGCTTAGGGCCTTGCTAAGTTGCTGAGGCTGGCTTTGTACTTTCAATCCTCTTGCCTCAGTCTCCCAGGTGGCTGGTATTACAGGTATGCACCACTGTACCGGGCTAATCAAATTGTTAATGATTAAATGTTTTAGCAGGAAAAGAAATTATATGAGGAAGTATGCACTGGGGAGGGGGGCTGGGTGGGACTAGGTTTTATTGAAACAGGGCAACCTAGGAAACAAACAAATTAATTTGTGTTGTATCAGCTTTTTGCCTAAGTGGAACTAAGAACATAATGAAGTAAAATTTTTGTTGTGTTAAAAGATTTGAGGTTCAGGCCTTTGTCATTATCAGTATAAACATCATCTACACCACTTAGAATCTAATCCACTTTGGATCTAGATATAAAGAAATGAATATTATCATTGTCAAACAATAAATATATTAATAATTAAGTTAATAATAGTTCATTGATTTTTCATTCTATTTTCTTTACTATTGGTTTATCCCTAGCAATTACTTGGTCCTTTTAGGTTGTTATTTAGCCAAAAATAATTCTAGGATAATTAATACTATTTTGTATATTTTTGAAACTTGCTATACCATTAAACTCAAAATCACAATGCTATGATTCTGTTGCAGAATTAAAATGGAGAGAAATGGACTTGTTGAGTCTACATAACACAGTGTTTTACAAAGGGAAAAGACTGCCTATTTTAACATAGCAAATGATGGCTATGGAACAGTACTTCAAATCTCTCCCTTGTAAATCACTAATTCAGAATAATTATGGGGAGAGGCAGTCTTTCTTATGGGAAAATGAATTCCAGAATATTTAAGTATCTTTACTAAAAATGCTTATTTTAAGAAAAAAAAATGACTGCAAATAAAAAAAATCAATGAAAAACAATATATGCCAGATACCATTTTATGTTAGAAAATAATGTATAATTTTAGACTTATGTAATAAAGGTGGACTGAATGAAATACTTAAATTCATAAACCAGTAGTATGGAAACCTGTTTTTTGTTTGCTTTTCATTTATATAACATTTTTCAAAAAATATTTTGAACTCTTAATAGTTTGGAGAGAGGAAGAGAATATTTTGAACTTTGTATTCCAGTTATCACAAAATTGCAGAATTAAAAAAAAGTTTTAATTTTTTTAAAACTACCTTTGCCATTTTAATAGTCCTTTTAGCGCATGCCAGAGTGGCTCTCTGGAGGCTGAGGTTAAGAAATCACAAGTTCAAAGCCAGCCTCAGCAACTTAGTGAAACCCTGTCTCAAAATAAAATATTTTTAAGAAGGGCTGGGGATGTGACTCACTGGTTAAGCACTCCTGGGTTCAATCCCTGGTACCAAAGAAAGAAAAAGACAAAAAAGTCCTTCTTACCTTTAAGGTAAGTAAATATTCTTTTTTTAAAAAGTGTATGTATAATGTAATATTATAATGCCCTAATTAATAAAAAAAAAAAAAGTATAGGTAGAACCCCATAAGTTACTGTGGATCCTTGGATGAGTAGGATGAGATTTAATCTCTCAATAACATGTAGTATTTTTAAATTAGAAAACTTGATTTGTTACCTGGTTTACTGAGCAGCTTTATCCAATAATAATTTTGAAAAATGGTGCTTTGCATATGGTAGGCACTTGATAGGTATTTGGATAGATGAATTGAAATACTTAATCCTAAAATTCAGAGATTTTTCTTCCCTTTTTTCCTCCTGGTACTGGGGATTGAATCCAGAGGTGCTCTACCACTTGAACTACATTCGCATTCCTTATTTTATTCTATTTTGGTACTGGGGATTGAACTCAGGGGCACTTAACCACTGAGCCACATCCCCAACCCTATTTTTTTTTGTATTTTATTTAGAGACAGGATTTAATTGAGTCGCTTAGTGCCTTGTTTTGGCTAAGGCTGGCTTTGAACTCAGGATCCTCTGCCTTAGCCTCTTGAGAGGTTGGGATTATAAGCGTGTGCCACTGCGCCCTTCTCCTTTTTAAAATTTTTTTGAGACAGGGTCTCACCAAGTTGCTGAGGCTGGCCTCAAACTTTTGATCCTTCTCTTCAGCTTCCTGAGTAACAAAGAGGTGGTTGACTTCTTTAGTCTAATCAAAGTGTCACTTTGGCCCTAAGATCAAGTCATTGATGTAGGCATTTGGTTAACCATTGACCTATCTGTACTGAATACATATCACAATTTAAAATCTTAATAAAAATAGTTTGCTACTTTATAGATTTAATTGGCATTAAATTTTAAAATTCAAGTTAAATGTTGAGAATTGCGAGTTCAAAGCCAGCCTTAGCAACGGCTAGACGCTAAGCAAATCAGTGAGACTGTGTCTACATAAAACACAAAATAGGGCTGGGATGTGGCTCAGTGGTCAAGTACCCCTGAGTTCAATCCCCAGTACCAAAAAACAAAAAACAAAAAAACAAATGTTGGGTATAGTATACTTATATGGTATTTCATTTGTTTTCTCCATAGTTGTTGCAATATATGATTATACAAAAGACAAGGATGATGAGCTGTCATTTATGGAGGGTGCAATCATTTATGTTATAAAGAAGAATGATGACGGCTGGTATGAAGGAGTCTGCAATCGAGTGACTGGTCTCTTCCCTGGGAACTATGTTGAATCAATCATGCACTATGCTGATTAATTATTTCTTTCCTTTTTTTTCCTGTTTTTTTTTTGTTTGTTTGTTTTTTTGCTTTTAAAGTAGGTTCTTATTATTGTTATACTGTGGGACTCTTATGGTTAACAGAATTGTCTTAATGTGTTTTAAAATGTGCCCATATTTTCAGGACATGCTGTTTTATTGGTATATTTGAATGTCTACCTGTAAGCATAAATCTTTGAGGCAGTTTTTGTATTGCTAAACAGCAGTTTATACAAGAGGCTGTCCATAATTGATTATGCTTATGTACTTACTTACACATTGTTAATTTTATGACCAGCGTAAATATTCTGGGGAATTGGGGTATATTTAACAAATCATGATTCAGATTGTACCATTACATGTTTTAGTGCAGCATGGTTACTAATCCTATGTCAAACTAATATTAAAATCAGAAAACTTAAATGCTGGTGCTGGTCATACTTTTTGTTTAGATTCTCATTTTTAAAAAGTTTAAAGCATGCATAAAAATTTAAGTATTGAAATGTACTTAAAAATTCCAAGATGCTTCCAATTTGTTTAATACTTACCTGGTATACTCATTCTAGGTGAGTCTCCAAGGTCTATATGTGAAACAAAACAAAAGGGGTTATCTGTAATGTTGTAATTTGTACCTAAGTTTTTTAATAAGTGACTTTGAATTATAAATTTTTCCATTCATAAATACATAAGTGAACCAAAGGTTTTTGTCCTTTGTTCTTTCACTGGTTTGCTTTTAAAAAAAAAAAAATACAAAACCAATTTATTGCAGAATTACAGTTCTATTTTCTCAGTATATTAACTTGGAAAAAAAATTTTTAGCCTTATCTCAGTCTGTCCCAATAGTAATGTGACGGATATTTGCAGATTTAAAATCTGAGATGATTATTTACAAGCCAATCTACTGAATTACTTTTTTAAAGTAACTTTTGAATCTAAGAAAATGTGTCAAAGTGTGCACATCCTTCTATAGGTAAAAGTCTTAAAGATTGCCATATTAGTCCTTTAGTTTTACAGTGGACTATTCTAGTACACTGGTTCAATGAAAGGAAATTATAAGTATCTTTTACATATTGTAAAAGTGTATGCGATTAATTTGTGAATAGGCACTATTTAATCCATTACCTGGCACTAGAAACATAAGATTTTAAAATAATTGGGAAAGAAGATCGGTCATGTATTAATCAGTGAACAGAGAATATACTTAACCAACAGATTTGTATTGAAATGCAACACATGCACTTTGTGTGTCTCCTCTTAATTTAAGGGAAGGTTAGAGGGATGTTTTCTCTTCTTATCTTGTGTATAATTCTGTATTGCTTAGGATATTAAAGTAGAGCACTCAGTGTGAGTTTCTGTGTATTGAGGATTTATTTGAATCTTAAATTAGTTATATACTGGGTGTTACAGACTTAACAGCATAGTGAATGGTGAGACTAGTGCAAAACATTTATTTCTGAAAATTAAAGGCCATTATTACTACCAAATCAATGTGACTGTTTCATATGCATTTTGCCTTTGTTAATTTCAAATAAGGTATCATTAGTGATCAACTAGCAACCTTCTACTTTCCTTTTTTCAAGTGGAATGTTCTCTCAATTTGTATATAACCTGTTGTCTAAATTTTATGTACAGTCTTTTATAATAAACCATTCTCCTATATGAAATTTTGGATACTGTTAAAATGTAAATAATGTGGATTTAAGAGCAGACGTCACAATTTTCTGACCTCCTCTACTCGTATGGTGAAACGAGAAACCGTTTGAATTTTAACATTATTTATTTGTGTAATGGCTTTACATGTGGATATTAACAGTGTAAACAATACCACAAATAACCATCAAGATACCTCAATTAGAATTTAAAGGACTATATGACAGATTCAGGCAGTTTAATTAATTACATTTAAAAAGTTTTCTGAAAAACTTTGCCAATAAAAAAAATTACCCATCAGTAAGATTGGAATTATTTTTTAAAATGATTTTTGGTTATTTGCATATGAAGCAAACAAAGTATATTCCACAAAATTCTTTAGGCACAGTCTGGTAAAATAGCTGCCAGAAAGAACAGAAAGAGTTGTCATTTATCTCTTGTAAGTACAATTTCTGAAAGCTGAATGAGGGCATCTCTTTCTGGGGATGGTCGAAGTTTACTGATCTCTCTTACTGCCTCGTGGCAGTACCGCTGGGCGAGGTAGGTTGTTTGTTGCACACCATCACTCTACAGATATGGAACAAGACAGAAGAGCAGAACAGATGTCATTGACTGGATCAGATCTTAGGTTTCTGCTATGATGAATTAAAACATGCTTTTGAGGTTAGATGAGCCAAGGATAAGTCATATGGTTCATGGCCAATATGAGAACTACAGTTCTCATATTTTCTTTCCAACTCATAATTGTTGCTTCTCCTGCTTGCTTTTTTTAGATTCTTTTCTCAGATTGGAGCACATTTTTAGTCTATTAGCATACAACGTGACTGGCTCACTAATATCAAGTAGCCATCCATTTCTTCCTATTTTTTACTTAAGTATTAGAGGTTTTTAGAAGTTTTATCTATATAAAATACTTACACACAGAATTTTAAATGAGAAGTTTAAAAATAAGGAGAGCTGGGTGCGGTGGTGGGCGCCTGTAATCTCAACAGCTCAGCTTGGGATGCTTAGGCAGGAGGATGGCAAGTTCAAAGCCAGCCTCAGCAACATGGCAAGTCCCTGAGCAACTCAGTGAGATCCTGTCTCTAAATAAAATATAAAAAAAAGGCTGGGGATGTGGCTTAGTGGTTAAGTGCCCCTCAGTTCAACCCTGGGTAAAAAATAAATTTTTAAAAAATGAGGAGAATGCGGCCAATGTCAAAAGAGATGCCTTTGGGATGAAGCAGAATATACATTCAAGGGAGAATGCAGGCAACCTCCAGAGTGAGACATCAACCTGTTAATATTCTCATTTCTTGATTACCAATTTTTGTTGCCTTTCTGTTAACAAAGACAGGCATTTGGCCCACAAAGACTTGTCTCCTAATTTGATCATTATATTGCTGTGTTTACTTTTGTTGATGACCTTTGAAGATACCAGCGCTCCTTCTCCTCTAACTATATCACTACACTTCAGATTTACATTCTATTCTGTAGCCATGTTTTTTAATGTTGGTGCTTTCTAAAAGCTGGACACTATTAAAATACTGTTTCTATGATGCAAAAACATTGACTGTGAAATTAAGTCATGACTATAATTTTGTCTTCTTGGTTAATAATCCCTTTCCATTTAGTGTATTCCTAACATGATGATGATGGAAAGGCCTGATTTTCTCTACAAGTTGCTCAAAATATGACACATTTTAGTTTGCTGTGCCTTTTTGTACAGAAGCCTGTGTTTTTAAGTGTTTACACACATTTTGCCAGATGCAAATAACCTACCCAGAAAAGTGTCAATGGGAAGTTAACTTTTGAGTCCTTACGTGTGATGACTTTAGTTCGTCTTGAGATTTAACAGATGAATTAACTGAGTATAGAACTGTAGGTTTGAAATGTTTCTTAATCACTTGAAAGGCCTTATTCCATTGCCTTACAGCATCCACTATTTTTTCTATTGACTAAGCCAGTTTTGACATCTTTTCCTTTTGTGGGCGACTTGTTTGTTGATTCTCTTCCTGAAATGTTTGTTAGATAATTATAACAATTTTTCTTTCTCATTTTTCCTATAACTGTTAGATTTTTGGAAGATTTCCTTAACTTTACACTGCAACCCTTCTTTGAAGTTTTTCAAAATCATTTTAAATTTCTTAGAGCTTGTTCTAACTCATTTTTAAAATGCCCTGCTTTTTTGTTTATAAATGAGGTATCTTTTTGGGTCATCCTATTTATATTTTTCCTGAGTCTTTATTTCTATTCATCTTGGTCTTTCTTGCTTAGCAAGCTTTAATCAACTCCTCAGTAATTCTGAGTTGTCTATTCATATTTAATGAAGGAACAGTCTAGAAGCTCTGAGTATAGAGGGAACTATAATTGAGAGGCCTTTGGGCAATTACTTAGAGAACATTCCTGTGGAGTTTTGTCTAAGTGCATTTCTGGGTAGGCATGCTTCACCAAGAAAAAGCAGGTCGGCTTCTATATAAAAAGGCACAGCAAGCTGGGCGTGGCTGGGGAGGTTGAGGAAGGAGGATTACGAGTTCAAACGCAGCCTAGGCAAAGGCAAGGTGCTACACAACTCAGTGAGACCCCGTCTCTAAATAAAATACTAAAATAGGGCTGGGAATGTGGCTCAGTGGTTAAATGCCCCTGAGTTCAATCCCTGGTAACCACCCCCCCCTCAGCCCCACCCCCCAGAAAGGCACAGCAAACTTGTATTTTGAATTACTGTCAGAGTATTTCACTGTTTTGCCTATGAGCCACAATTAATTTCCCTCCTTTCAGTCCCACTTCTCACTCCAGCCTTCTGTCACACAGTTGGTGCTCTTGTGTCCAAGCAATCATGGACTGAAATATTTTTTTTAAAAGTGTTTACCGAACATGTAGAGACATTTTTTCTCCTAAACAATATAGTATAAAAATTATAGATATAGCATTCACATTATAGAAGCAGGTACTATATGTCATCTAGAGATGATATAAGTATATGAGAGAATGTGTAAGTTATATGTGAAAGCTGCACTTTTTTATAAGGGGCTTTTGCCTATTTATGGGGTTGGTGTAGTGTGTCTTGTACCCAGTGTCCCAGGGATACTGAGGGGTGACTATCTATCTATCTATCTATATAATTATTATTTCTGAAGCTATAACTCCATCTCATACTGAGTTTTTATATAATTGCCAGACCACCCTCTTAGCAAATTGTAGCATATAATTATGCATTAGTTAAGAGAAATATATCCTTTATGGAGGGGTTTTCTGCTTTTTAAAATTTCGAGTATTATACTAAGTCTGGACCTCAGACCACTTTAGTAATTGTTTGCTTATTCGACCTCTTTTACTAGATCTGTGGCCTCCACATGACTTTGAATTTGCAGTCAGCTTTTTCTCAAAACAGTCACCCAAATTATAAATATGCAAAAAGATCTGGTTTTTACAGAATAGGGCTGAAGATACATGGCAATGTATCTGAAACAAGCCTCTAGCCCCTGAACACAGTTAAATGCTTCTTACTTTAAAACATTCATCTAAATCCTTAGTTTGCCTGTGTTGGTTTCATTTTTTTTAAATGACCATTTCTTTAGTCACCCCCCTATAACAACTGTATAACATGGACCAGGAAAGATCATTTATGAGTAGACTACTGGAGTCTAGCTTTAGAAGGATGAGGGTTGGGACTAGGGTGGGGGCCAGTTCGGGTACCCTGGAACAAGCAGTGCTGCTGACAGATAGGGAGAAGACTGGTTTTAAATCACTGGGCTCAACCCTGATTGCACAGTAGAATCACTTGGGGAACTTGTAAAAACTTAATGTGCAAGCTGTACCTGTGACCAATTAAAGTAAAATATTTGAGCAGTATTAAAGAAAAACGAAAATAATGAATAAAGAGTGTTTCCTTCCCAGTGTCTATTCAATCAAGACTAAACTTGGTCTTGAATCTGAAATGTAATTTTTCATTAATGTTACATGATTTGTTTGGTACAGGGCTATGCCACATGGTATTTGCTGCTGCCTTTTTTCTTTTAAAAATAATCTTACCTGTAATACATACTGTCGAGCTCTGTCCACATCTCCTGGCAAACTGAACCGTCTCATTATCATTGCATTCATTTCTGGGAACTAACCATAAGAAAGAAAATCTATTTACTGTTTTTAAAGAATCAAGTGTTCTAACACTAGTTTGTAACAGGAAATAAAAACCAAAGGCAATTAAATTCCAGATGATATAGGGGAGCAGTAAATTATAGCATTAAAGAATCTGAACTAGGAGGGACATGTCCGTACCCAGAGCTATGTTGGTGCACAGGAGAGGAACAACGATTGGTCCTTAGTCCAGTGCGGAGAGGCAGAAGCAACAAAATACATCTCTAAAAACTTCACTGACTTCTCTGATGGTTCTGAAACTTCATATTGCATCAGAATCACCTGTACTGCCTGTTGTGGCTCTCGCCCAGTTTCCAATTCAGTAGCATAGAGCCTGAACATGGATTTCTGACAAATTCCCAGGTGATGCTAATACTGCTGATCCATGCTGACATTTTGAGAAGCACTGGCCTAGGATGAGAGTACGAATTTGGCATTCTAGCACTCAACTAAGTGGAAATGAAAGTTGAAGTTTCTGAGCAGAGGGTATTATGAGCTCTGCCCTAAGCAGTGTATAGAGTGGATTTGAGCAGTGGTGCTCAATGCTGACTGCACATTGCAGTCTTTTGGGGTTGTTAAAATACCGCTGCCTGAATCCCCCTCCCAAAGATCTTCATTTAGACTATTGGCTTAGGTTTTAGTTTGGGCCCAGGCATTTTTAATGTGCAGCCCAGGTTGAGAACCACTGAATTAGATCCTAATCAGGTTACTGTAGTAAACTATGAAAAAGATCAGAGTAAAGCTGACAGTAATTAGAGGAAAAAATCAGTGAGGTACAGAAGACATTGAAGATATAAATTTGTATTCTATAATACTTAGTAACTATTTTGGAGAATTGCCTCCATTAAAAGGAAATCAGGAGAACAAATCACTTTTCTTCCTAGATCTAAGCACTAGTCCTGGTCAGCCACCAGGTGCCAGAGCTGAATGAATTCCTTAATCTCCTATCTTGGCCTGCTCATGTGTCTTGTGATCGGAAATCCTTGATTTCCAACAGCCTTTCGTTCCATGGAATAAGAGGTAAGATGTGTTTGGTCTTGGACATGTCAGTGCTTATAAGCTGTTGCCAGTTTTTCCCTGGCAGTGAACTGGAAGGATGAAGTAAGTTGTCGTGCAACCATCACCATGGTATTAGTAATCCTGGAAGAAAAAATAGGGCACACACAGAAAAAACTCAACCAAATGACACATGAAGATTTTTTTTTTCTTTCTCAAAACAGTGTGGTATGTGTTAGAACAAAGTTCTAAACGTGTAGAGTCTGCTAACATGCTTGTAGAAACTAAAGACCCAGCAACTGGCTAGTTCTTAAAACCAGTAATTTGCTTTAGTTATTTGTCTCTTAAAAATAAAATAATTTAAGCTTTACTGGAAGGAATTCAGGAGAGCCTCAATTTTAGTTGTAAAAAGTCAAATCGGGAATTTGTTTACATTTTTTAATATCACATTCAAAAACTAAGGTAGCTAGAGTGCTGTATCTTTATAAAGTTGATGTGACCCTGTCCTGGGGTCAAATAAATTTACCTTGTTTACAGTGTATAAACTTTATCGCAGCATCAACAAGTAGTAAAATGTGCTCATTGGGTGGTTTCTCTGATTTTTTTTATACTAAAAACATTTGCATTGAGTGTGACTATATCTTTCCTTTGTTTTAACATGCAAATATCAAACTTCTGAGGCACTACTTCTCATTCCCCTTAAAGTATGTGTGGAAACAGGAAGAACAGTTGCCTGTCTGCAGATTTAGTGAAAAAATAAGAAAATTTTTGTTTGCTTAGTCTGTTTTTCAGAGTAGGAAAACCTGTGGATGGGTCAGAGTCCAACTGTATTCATCCATAAATGAGTCTACAAAGGTGATCAGTAAATTGGAGTGTTTACCCAAACAAAACTTGGGTAACTCTAAGGCACCAACTAGTCACCACAACAGCATAAGCCTGTGCAGCTGGTGCAGGGGATGGTGATGCCGGTTGGAAATATAGCTACATGCTGACATTTAGGTCTAGTGACTTTATCAAGTAAGATAAACAGAAGAAAAGAAAGTTTTCAAAAAGATCTTGCAAACTAATGTGGTCTCACTAAAGAAAACACTTCCATTTTGTTTCTGAGGATGCAGGTCCAATTGATACATTCTTGAGAAATTTAACAAGGTTTTTTTTTTTTTTTTTAAATATTTTTTTAGTTGTCAATGGACCTTTATATATTTATATGTGGTGCTGAGAATCAAACCCAGTGCCCCACACATGCTAGGCAAGCGCTCTACAACTGAGCTACAACCCCAGCCCAAAGTTTTTGTTCTTAAAGACAACATACGCACACATACATAAGGAAGAACGCTGTAATCTGGGACCTGTCCAGTAATCCTGAAAGTTTTCTTTTTTCTGTTTTTGTAGTGCTGAAAATCAAACCAGAACCTTGCATGTGCCAGACAAGGGCTCTACCACTGAGCTACAAACCCTGAAACTTGTTAAATATCCTGTACCAACCGTTATCAGAAAACACCTTTAGAGAGATGTCAAGAATATTAGAACCCCCAAACACAGGGAATTTCTGACAACTGCAGAATCCAGCAAATTCTAAATTGAAGATAACCCAGCATGCCTTAAAAAGGCAGTATTGCTTGGGCTAGACCAGTAAGACCCAGCAGAAGTTTAAAAATGGTTAAGTTCAAAGACTAATCTAGAAACAAAAACCGACTTATGGAAGAGGATTACAAACACCTTAGAACTACTCTACTAAATGGGTATGTTAATTGCAAATAACGAGCAGACTGCAGAGCATTATCACTGCATTTTCAATGCCAGGCACACTGGTATCTGCTCAGTGGAAATACCTAATGGATATTATACAAGCTCATCAGGTACTAACTTGTGTCAACATTTTCAGTGGCAATAATAATCCATGGTGTAGTAAAATGAATGCTGGTCCCGGAAAACTTGGCAATGTTCAATTGCCTTTTGTGCCATTTACCAGATGTTTAATTTTGGCCAGACTTGAGTATCAGTTTTTTATTTATAGAACAGACATCATCATATCTACCACAAAGAGGAGTTGTGAGATTAGATATAATGTATGAAAGAATCCTTTATAAACTAAAAAGAATGCATTTTCATTAAATGAAGATACTGTACTTCCTCATGTTATGTTTGAAACTTGTTTTAACCAAAATTAAAAAATAGTAAGCCCTATAAGTTTGGAGAGGGATCCAGGGGTACAGGGAATTGAATCCAGGTGTGCTTAACCACTAAGTCACATCTCCAGTCCCTTTTAATTTTGAGACAGGATCTTGCTAAGTTGCTAAGGCTGGTTTTGAACTCATGGTCCTCCTCCCTCAGCCTCCCGAGCCACTGGGCCTGGCTCCCGTAATTTTTCTGACAAATTTCTTGCTAAGAATCCCTTTTTGACACTGTAATCCATTAGTAGAGCCTAAACTTGCTGTTTTATTTGAAAACAATTTATAATTACATATTTAACTATGAATACATATTTGACTAACTTCTGGCCCAGACAAAAATCAATCTATTTATGAAATGAGTTATCCAGAGTTACTTCCTGCTTGGCCTCATCATGTGTTCCCTTTTCTAAGGCTACAATGTGCCTTTTTAACTCTCTTTCTCCACTGCCTTATGGGCAGATGAGAAAAGTGCTGTCTGGTGATGGTGAGTAGAAGCCTCATGACCCTGGGATTTCCCACTGAAACACACAAAATCATGGTTTGGGGCTTTGAAACTTTTTGTTTGTTCCTTTTCCTTGTCCCTACCCATACCAAACCCATTATTTTTCTATTACACATTATTGACAGATCAATATGTAGGAGGAGTCCATTCAAACTGCTCCTGACTTTGCACCATTATATCTAAAGGCAGAATTAGCCATTACTCCTTTGTGTGTGAGGGGTACTGGGGACTGAACTCAGGGACACTCGACCACTGAGCCACATCCCCACCCGTTTTGTGTTTTATTTAGAGGCAGGGTCACACTGAGTTGCTTAGCCCCTCGCTTTTTGCTGAGGCTGGCTTTGAACTCGCAATCCTCCTGCCTTAGCCTCCAGAGCCGCTGGGATTACAGGCATGTGCCACCGCACCCGGATAGTAATTTTGAAATATGTTCACAGTGAAACAATCAGAAAAGGCTATTCTGTTCTTGAACCAATCATCTTAAGGTTTAAGTAGGACTCAACGCTTAGTAGAATGGAGCTCATGAAAAGTATTTATAATTGTTGAGATTTCTAAAAGTACAGCAACCACAACTTTGTAGCAGATCGTAGGCTTTTTTCAAGGAAAGTCTTATTCCTTAGTTATCTTGATAAGGTTAGGGCCTAACTGAATCTGCCAAAGTAGCTGGATCAGCCTACTAAGGTCATATCACTCTTTACCCATGTTTTACTAGCCACTGTCTAAGGAGATTGTTTGTAGTTGTACCAGTAATGGTAGCCAGTTAATTTTTCTAATCTCAGGCATACCCTTACATTTACATGGCTAATGAGTACTTTGGTTTTTGTGCGAGATTATGGCAAAACAGGAAATGTTTTTAATGTATCAAAGGGAGTTTTATAAATTTTTGCCAGAACTTGGCACACATATTTAATAATCTCCCCGAGTTTGAAGCTGGTGAATCAGTCTCAGTGGTAGAAAGGACCCATTTGTAGCACACTTCTCACTGACTATCTTGGCCTCAAATTTTTTCAAGAGGATAGAGCCTGGTAATAATGATGTTTCTACCAACTGCCCTAACATCTTTGTTCATAGCCTTTACTCTTCAATTGATTGCTGTTGCTCAAGGCAACCTGACCAAGCACCCAGGATATCAGCCTACCCTGGGATGGAATCACCCTGGCAGCAGCTCTACCACATAGTGGATGCAAGGTGATCGCTCCTCTCTAGATCAAAATGGAACCAACGAGTTCTACAGAAGACATGATTTATCTTTGTAAATATTAAATTAAAAAGCTAGTTTTTAATTTAATGACATGGTGATGAGTATCTTCTGCTTTGCTAAATACCCAATTAAATGCCAGTAAGGTGAAAATCTATTTAAAACATGGTCCAAGCACCAGCCAGCCAATGCCCCACTTATTTCAGATAACATTTGGCATAGCCAAATGCAATGTGGTCAGGGACCAGAACAGGCCGTGGAATGTCTTGCCTTGCAAGTCACTGCAGCATCTTTGATGCCTCCTAAGCCTTTCATCCATGGTAAGGAGATTATGAAGGCAGCTTTACGTACGTACTTGTCAGTCCCTCAATCTGCAGAAAGAAGGAACTATGACTCAAAAGAAGGAACTGTGATTCTAGTGCATTCTATTGACTTCTTGACATTTTGAGGCAATTGCTGAGGCTTTGATGCCTCAGAGCAGTGAACAGTCCCATTAAATTTCTGAAACTGAAGAATTTCTCAGGCTTAGAGGGCCTTGATGTTTCCTGTGCCTTTTTAATGGGCTCTGAGGCATACCAAAGTCCAGTCCTACAATTAAGATGTGGAAACCAGACACCCTGCCAGTGCCCCAAATATATGAAATAAATCCTAATACTACATTAAATGAAATGCATATGGTACTTAACAATTTACAAGATAATGAGTATTATCTCAATTAATCCTTGTAACAAGGATTAATTGGGAGGAAGTCTGTACTTTTTTTTAATTTTTATGTTTTGTAATCTTTTCTATTTGGCATATAAGACTCAAGTGGAAATGACTGGCTCCAACATCTCAGTCCTGAAACCAGATCTGTGCTCCCTTATTTAACTGCCTCCCCAGCTACTTCTTATCTCAGCCTTTCCATCAGATGTGACCAGAGACATTGGTCCTGTAAGGCTACATAGCAGTGTATCAAAAGGAGTTTGTAAAACCTACCTGCTGACAGGCAAACAAGACTGGGCCAGTGGCTAACCCAAGTTTCAAATCAGCAGATGTTGGTTTGCCCATCTGATCAGAACAGGAGGTGAAGTCCAATACATCATCGATGAGCTAGAGAAAAGAAAGAGAGAATGTAAAAAGACTACAGTGTGAGCCGGGCGCGGTGGCTCAAGCCTGTAATCCCAGCACTTAGGGAGGCTGAGACAGGAGAATCGCGAGTTCAAAGCCAGCCTCAGCAACGGCGAGGTGCTAAGCAACTCAGTGAGACCCTGTCTCTACATAAAACACAAAGTAGGGCTGAGGATGTGGCTCAGTGGTCGAGTGCCCCTGAGTTCAATCCCTGGTACCAAAAAGAAAAAAAAAAAGACCACAGTGCCCACATCACTGCTGCCTTGTAAGGATTTTACCCTGCGGGAAGAATACTAGCTGTGCCAACACACCACCATTCTCTTAAAAAAGAAACACACCAACCTGAAAAGCTATTCCCACGTTTTTTCCGTATTGATAGGCAATCTCATGCACCACTGGGTCAGGGCATCCTAGGACAGAGACCTGAAACAGAGATTCTCAGATAAGCTGCTGGCAGCCAGAAATACGGCAGCCAAACCCTGGATCAAAGAGCCAGATGGACATTCCCTTCAATAAGAGGCTGTGAGGCTAGATTATGTACAATCAGGAGATACTGATAATAAAAGGATACAAAACAGGTACAAAATAAATGGTTTTTTGTTTTTGGTGCCGGAGATAGAACCCTGGGCCTTGTGCATGCTAGGCAGCACTCATCACTGAGCCAGCCCACCCTGTTTTCTTAAATACTAAGAAAACTATCTCCCTCCCTCCCTCCCCCATTCTTTCCAACAGGATCAAGTCTTTCTCATTGCTTGGGAAAAACCGAGCTATTAGAAGACAGTTCTGCTAATAGGCTAAGTTAACCTATGTGACATGAAGAAGAAACAGATTCTATATGTGAAATACTGGCTTCCGTCACTCAGCACACTGGCCCAATATACTTTTGGCTTTAATAACCTCTTCAGAGTGTCCTTCCTTTTAGGGTGAGATAGCTCATCTAATCATACACATGATGTGGCTATTTCCCCACCTGTACTCCTTTCTTTTAATAAATTTTGGTGATTCCGCTTACTTCCAAACACAGTTGTTTCTTGCTATATCTGTAAGTCTCAAGCTTTGTGCTTCAGACATTCAAATACTATTCTTTCATTATCAGAAGGATCTTTCTTGGTTCTGCGCTTCCTATATTTCTCTTGCAAGAAGTAATATAATTGTATAACCAGTGTTTTATCCCCTTGTTAGTGGGTGGAGACAAAGGGCTTCGAGAGTCTGTTTTAATGCTCCAGAGAACTAGCCAACGCTGGCCACTTGAGGGCATTTCCCACTGCTCTGCTAAGCATGCTAAGCAGGCCCAGCCACGCTTTCAGAAAACAAAGACTGGGTGAAAAACCAAAAGAGGGAAGCGGGTGACACACTGTGCTTTACAAGAGAGGAAATGTCTATGTTGACTCTCAACAGAGTATGAGCACTGCTGATAAGTAATCCTGTAGGATTTAGTCCCTACTCTGTGGTTCTGCTTGAGAACCCATTTTTCTCAGGCATGAGCATGGTACAGAGGGGCAGTCTCTGCAATTCGCCAGCGGGGTTGGATTTATGCCCCTTACCACTACATTGTGACCTTGGCATGCTATTTAAGCTTTCTGTGCTTCAGTTCCCTTCTCTGTAAAATGTAGGCATTCAAAACACTTACCTCACAGGGCTGCTGAGAAGTAAATGCGATGTTGCACCTAAGCCCTCACTAATTTTGCCTGGCATCTGGTTAGAACTCAATCTGTGTCTGCTATATTATTGATCTTCCTTTCATCCTCCTTATCCACTGGATCCAAAACAAGGGTCCATTCACTTCTACTTTTGAAAGCTAGATCCTATAATTTCTTGGAGCTGAAGGATGGTTTGTTTTTTGACCATGTTAAGTCTGTGGCTATACTGCGTAGCTATAAGCGCAGGATAAAACTTCGCACACCATAAAAGGTCAGGTGACCACTTACTTGAGTGAATAAGCAGCTCATACGTGCTTTCAATAGCAAAGGCCTGACCTATCAGCTGGATGGAGGGGCTCCCCTTTTCAACTAAAGACTCTCTATGAGATGTAGGGAACAATTTAGAAACTTCGCAAGAAGCCCAGATATCCATCAAATTGGCTCAAAGAATGAGAGCATGCAAGATTTGGGCAGCTTGGGATATGCTGAGCTGGAGAGAAATAAGTGATAATGAAGTACTCTCCCGTAGCTAGCTAGATTAACGCTTTCTCCTTAAAGCTACCCAGAAATACAAACGGAAAGAATGAAAGATTTTTACTGTTCTCTTCATCCTTGTGCATGCTGCTTCCAATAGACAACACAACGGAGGCTCAAAGAGGTCCAGGAACATGCCCGCACAAAGCCATGAGGTCTGCCTGCCATGTCCCCTCCCCACTCACATCTGCCAAAACAGACATGAGCTCCTCGTTAGTGGGCAGCTTGTACCTCACACACAGCGAAGGGTCAACATTTCTGTTCAAAATTCAACTCCTGTAGTGCAAAGACCTCCCCAGAGAGTCCTGTTCCCCTAACTAGGTTAAGAACTGTCTGGATCTGTGGCAATCTAACCGAAAACAACCACAAATAGGAAAATCATGCAACAAGCACGCGTGGCAAGGAGGTGAGCTGACGGGAAAAGACACTGCTAATATCTTTCTGAAAGTGGGTGGAGTATGAAGGATGAGTAAGTCAAAGAAAGTAGAGCGCCACTGATTTGTTCCAAGCAGGTGCCACAGCCAAGTTGTGCTGTGCAAATGTGCTGCTTTCTGGGGAAGGGCCTCACCTCACATCAGATTCTTAGAATCAGAAAGATGAGGAAAATTCTGTTTGTGTTGGAGAGGGCAAAATACATGATATTTATTAAGGATCTCTATTTTTTGGGGGGTACTGGGGAGTGAACCCAGGGTTACTTCACCACTGAGCCACATCTCCAGCCCCCCCCCCCCCCCCCCCCCCCCCCCCCCCCCCCCCCCCCCGCTTCCCTGCTTTTTTAAAATTTTGACACAGGGTCTTGCTAAATTACCAAGTCTGGCCTAGAACTTGCAGTCCTCCTTCCCCAGCCTCTTGAGCCCCTGCAGTTACAGGCATGCGCCTCCACAGCCAGCAATGATCTCTAACTTTGAAGGGTCTGTTTCTGCACCATGGATTAAGAGAGAGATTTAAAGGCTGGGAATGTACATACACATTGTGGTCTTATTTGTTAAAAACTGCAGACAGAACTGGAACTCTACTACCACAGAAAATATCAAAAGAGGATATTGTCAAAACCAACTGAAAATATTCAGAGAAAATACATACAACATAATATCACAGAAAATAGCTAATAACATATAGAGAGCTCTTAAGAACTGAGGGGATAAAAGACCAAATACCCACTAGAAAAATAGGCAAAAGACAGGAACAGGTAATTCCCTCAAATTAAAGAAATAATGGCCCTTAACCATATGAAATGATGTACAGCTTTACTCAGAAAGAAGAGATACAAATTAATCACAATACCATTTCTCATATATTGTATTGGCAAAAACTAAAAAGTCTGATGCCACATTCCGTTAGTAAGGCTACGGGGAAAGAAGTAAGACACCCTTGTCAACTCCTGACAGAAATGCATATTGTTAAACCCTTGTACAGGGAATTTGGTTACGACGTCTAACAAAGCCACAAATACAACTGCCCCTAAATTTACCCTGAACACATACCTCTCACAATACAAAAATACTCTTGCATAAGGTTAGTCATTGTAGTGTTATTTGTAATGGCAACAAACTGGAGACCTAAATGCCCATATATAGCAAAGTAGCTGAATAAACTACGCTACCTCCACACAACAGACACAATGCAGCTGTTTTTAAATGGGGCCGACTGATCATCATGAAATCATTTCAGAATATATTAAGTGAAGAAAGCAAGGAGCAAGAGCAAAACAGACACATAGACCATGTACCCTTTGTTGTAAGAAAGAGAAAGAAATAATAGACACGCGTTTGTTCATTTGTGCAAAATGACACACAGGGAGGAGGAATCAGAAAACGATGAGACTAGTCACTTATAAGCTGGGGGCAGCAGATGGGGGAGTGACAATGGCATAAAAAAAAGAAAGAGGAGCTGACTTTTCATAAGCCTTGACCTTTAGAGCAATGTTAATATCTCACACACTCAAAATAACAAGAGTAACAAGACCCTCAACACAAACCAAACAAAAGCAGTAACAATGGGAAGGAACTTCTGACATGGAATTAAAACAATCCAAATTATATTTCAAATAATAACATAACCACCAAAAGGGAGAAGTAACTTTAAATTTTTTTTTTTTTGTACCGGGGACTGAACCCAGGGTGCTTAACCACTGAGCTACATCTTCAGTTCCTTTTATTTTTTATTTTGAGACAGGTCTTGAACTTGTGATCCTCCTGCCTCACCCTCTAGAATCACTGGGATTACAGGCATGTGCCGCCATGCCCAGCTAGGGGAGAGAACTTTTCAACACTGCTTTGATTTATCCTCAAGCTAAAGACAAAAGGATCTGTAAACAAAACACTAAGCCCTAGCCACTGGGTTTGTTTTCACATTTCAATTTTGAAATGCCTATGGATATTCTAGAATTGAGAATGGGAACCAAGTTTCTCACTGTTGGGGAAGAGTGTTACGAATACGGAACATTGAAATGCTAGAATAAATCATGAATCCTGAGGGGTTAGGTGGATTTGGAGACCCCAGCAGAATACCTAAAGGTGTCAAAGAAACACGGTTGGATATAGAAATACAGAAACGCACATATCCATAAATGTTAGTCAGCTATTTGTCACTATGAAGAAATACCTTAGAAAATCAACTGAAGAGGAAGAAAGATTTATTTTGGCTCACAGTTTCAGAGGTTCTAGTCTATGGTCACTTGGCCCTGTCAATTTAGGCCTTTAGTGAGGCAGAACATTGAGGCAGGGAGTACACTGTGGATCAGAAGTGCTCACCTCTGGGCATCCAGGAAGCAGTGAGACAGAGAGAAGGGTCCAGGGACAAAGCACACCCTTCAAAGTGCGCCCCCAGTGACCCACCTCTTCTAACCACACCCCATCTCCCAAAGTTTCCACCCAATGATGCCACCAGCAAGGGACAAAGCATTCAACACATGAGCCTTTGGGGGACAATCCAGATTTAAACTATAACCCTCCATAAGTACAAAACACATGCATATGTATTTCCCAGCTCTTCCACTGAGAGGGCCTAGGAACAGTGACATACAGTGCCAAAATTCTGATTTCTAAATATCATCTCCACCAAGAGGAATTTGGGCTCCGTGGGTGCCAGGGCTGAAAAGCACAACATGTGTCTGGAATATCTCCTGCCAGAAATTAAGGAAGTGCTAAAAGAATGTTGGGAACATGTTAAAGGATGTAGGAGCAAGATTAAAGGGCCTCTTCCCATTGGCCAAATATGGGACAATTAAGCTTTAAACACTGATAAAGGATTACCATCCTTAGAATAACAACCAAGACTCATACAGATCAGAGCTGCCTATAACAGAATACTAACACTATTGTAGAAGAGTGACTTGGAAGGAATGACAGGAAAACCACCATTTGGCAGCCACCATGTAATAACTGCCTCAGGAAAGAATCACTAGTAGATGCTAAAACCAGTGGGTCAGAGTTTGATGAGAAACAATATTTATATAATATGAAAATGCATCCTTAAAAATAGGGCAAAATAGTTAACTTTAAAGTGAAGAAACCTGGCAGACAGCTCCCTCACCAAGTGATCAAAGTGCCCATCACTAGTTATAAGCTAGAGACACCAGCATCTCCTGAGGTGACAGACTGAGAGGACAGCATTGCTTGTACTCCTGCCAAAAATTCATAACCTGAATCTAATCTTAGAAATATCAGACAAATCCAACTTGAGAGGCTCAACAACATGATTATCCTGTGTTCTTCAAAGCATCAAGGTAATATATGACGAAGTCTAAGGAACTGCTCTAGACTAAAAGAGACCAAGATCTCACAATAACTAAAGGCATCATGAGATCCTGGAATGGATGGTGGGGGAAAAGACTTTTTTCCCTTTTGTTATTTTGTAATTGGACAATTGGCAAAATCTGACGAAAGCCTCTAGATAGATAGAAATATGGTAACAAAAACTCAGCATTCTGCTAACATGATTCACAATACAAAATTCTGTGGTAGCACTCTAGAGCTTTGAAAATAAAGCAAGAAGAAACTCCACTGATTCCAGGACACACATAGTTCTGGGGAGAAAAGAAACTCAGGAAAAAGGGCTGAGGATCTAGCTCACTGGCGGAGTGCTTGTATGTATGAGGCCCTAGTTCAATCCCCAGTACTGCAAAAACCAAACCAAACCAAACAAGAAAAAAGAAAAACTCATGAGAAAAAGTGGGATTACCATACCTAGTTCTGGGTTCAATTCCCAGCTTAGCCACTGTCTAGCTGAAGAACACTGGACACACAACACAGCCTGCCAGCTCTCATTCCCATCCAATTTTCTGGGCGATAAGTCATAATTTTTATTGTTAAGCTACACAATGTATTTTGAATGGCTAAATAAATCCTCAATCATTTTTTTGAAAATAAGATTAATTTAGCCGGGCGTGGTGGTGCACGCCTGTAATCCCTGCACTTTGGGAGGCTGAGATAGGAGAATCGCGAGCTCAAAGCCAGCCTCAGCAACAGCGAGGCGCTAAGCAACTCAGTGAGACCCTGTCTCTACATAAAACACAAAATAGGGGTGGGGATGTGGCTCAGTGGTCGAGTGCCCCTGAGTTCAATCCCCAGTCCAAAAAGAAGAAAAGATTAATTCTATTTTAATATCAATCACCAATCTCCCTAGATAGTCCTCTCTTAGATTTCCATATTATTCCCACTTATAATAAAGTGGTTGGTTAAAAAAGGGTAAGGTGGCTGGGGGTAAGATGGTAGGGGGAAAATGATGTCTTCGGTAGAATGAATGAGCTGGTAAATTTCCTTCCAATTCTTAAAACATTTTGGAAACCCATTAATTCTCTATAATACCAATCTTTACATTCCTATTCCCTCTTTTGGCCTGTCTAATTTGCTTTGCATGCATTCCTTCGGAGCTCACGTCTTTGCATTTTAAATACCAAGAATACATAAAAATAGCAATTTTCAATACATAACACCACTGGAATATTTCCACCCATGGGCACTTAAATATAGAAGCTTTTATTCAGAGAACTCACACTATGATTTTGCTTTATTATTGTAACAGCTCTGGGGTTTGGAAATAAATTACATGGAAAATAGATGATTCTGGGGTGATGCCAGCATGCCTCCTAGTGGAGGGCTTAGAGCATTTCATTTTGTTTTTAATAAAAGTTGAGCCATGTTTATATGTTCATTAACTACTTGCTAATAATCTTTGAAGAATGAGATACTATTTATAAAAGAATACATGTGCATTATCTTTGGCTGTTAAGCAGAGGATAGTGACCATAATTAAACCATTCCTTGATAACTTAGATTCTTCTTGGATTCCAGCACTGAGTGAATGAGTCACTGTTCTGGCCCCAGGCAGTGCAAGCTCCTTTGTGCCTGGGGTTGTCCACTTTGTGTGATTCCAACTCCAACAGCCCCACCACCTGTTTGTGCTTCTAAACTGCAGTCTCAAACTTAGAAATTATCAATGAACTTCTCACTTAACACACTAGTGCATCTTATGATGGATCCTGATGCAGATTTTGGCATCTGGGGTAGAATAATCAATGAAGGATTAATGTAACAGCTTTAAAGTACCCATTTAAATAGGCCATTCTTTTATTGAACATTCAGCATCTACCATATTTTCTTCTCTTAAACACACACACAAAAACAAAACAAAACAAAACAAAAACCACACTTGTAATTTCTTGGAAATAAGAACATAATAGCCCTTTCAATAAAAAGACAAAAATGGCTGAGATTGTGGCCAGCATGTTCTACATAATTCACATTCCTTAGGGTTTCAATTAGATCTTTTTTAGGAAGAAAGTGTTGTCCTCATTCTTTCCGGCTCCCAATTACACACTTCTTGACACTTATCAAAACAGAGATGGTATCAGCAAGGGACTTATTCACTGGAGAAGTCTGAGAAAAAGCTCTCATCAATTGTAATTATGGTAACAGTGTCACAACAGCAATTTCCATATGACCCTCAGAGGTCTTCCTTTCTTGTTGCTTTGATCACAAGCGACAATTACTTATCTCTGTATCCATTAGGCTGAGACATGCGCAGATGAACAATTGTATGGAGACATTGTACAGAGATAGCAAAAATAAAAACCATAGCCCATAGTAGAAGTTCTTTGTTGTTTGGGAATATAATTCTTTCCTCATTGACCTTCTGGGATTTTGGAGAGTATTTGTGTGTGTGTGTGTGTGTGTAAAACCCAGGGCCTTGTGCATGCTAGGCAAGCACTTTGCCACTGAGTTATGCCCTCAGCCACTGTTTGGATACTCTTTTAAAGTTCTCCAGTAATATATTCTCTAGAATTAGCTCAAAGAAAGAGCTATGAGACTTTTTCAACTTGAAAAAAGACAGAACGTACATACTGCTTTACAACTGTTGGCTATCAGACTTGCGGTCTTCTTGAAGGTCTTTTCAAGATAGTGGGCAAATCTTTCATTCTCATTTTCTTTTGACCCTAGCTGAAGAAATTCACCTGTAAAGAAGGAAAAGGGTCTCTTGAGATATGGTTTTATTGTCTGGTAAATACCAGGACTGAATAAATAAAAAAGAAGAGTTAGAATCAACCTACCACGCACCAAATCTTCAATAACTTGGGTTAAAATAGATATAACAGTTGTGTTTCCAATCCGTGCCAGAGCTATAGATGCCGCAGAAAGAATTAAATCTCCAGCAAGAACAGCCTAGAAAAAGAAAGAGAAAAAACTCAAAATAAAAAGATCAGAGCAGTGGAGTCAATGATGAAGCTGATTTGTCAGAGGATAAATGTAGAATAGTAAGTTTCCCCCCTTTCTCAGCAGGATTACATAATAATCAGTTACAGATTTGGGCCACTGTCTGACCTGAACTGGCTCTCAGATTATTACCTTAGTCATGAAGAGGGAGTGGAAATGACATTCTGACTTCATTCCCCAGAGGCTACCAAAATGCTGCTGCCTTCATTTTAGTTAGACAGAATCATTTGCTCTTCCCTCAAACCATTTTGTCACTGTGCCTTTTCACCTGCTGCTCCTTCTGCTCAGAAAGTTCTTCTGGGGCTGGGGTTTACAACTCAGTGAGAGAGCACTTGCCCAGCATGCCCGAGTCTAGGGTTAGACCCCCAGCACTCTGCCCCCCACAGTTCTCCTTTTTCACTTTGCAAACTCAATTTGCATAATTAGCTCAAATTTCAACTCCAAGAAGTCTTCTCTGCTATGGTAGTCTGAGGAGATGCCTCCTTCTGACTGAGTGTGCACAACCACTGAACTCTGCACCTGTCCTGCTCATCCCACTCCTGGAGGATCCAGACGAGGAACTGTTCCTACTAGTACTTAGCACCCCAGCGCATAGCATGTTTTTTTCCCAATGAGAATTAAACTAAGGAAATTTTGCTCCAAGTTCAATGCTCTTTGCACTATCTTACACTGCCCTTCATTTGTAGACCACACCCCAAATTCTTTCAGTGCTGGGCATCTACCACAGGGCCTTCACATCCTAGCCAAGTACTCTGCCACTCAGCTCTACTCCCCGCCCAATAAAACACTCTTCACTGACTGTTAGGTGATAACACTTTCTCGAACTTTAGATCATGAGATGTCCACAATGTATTAGCAAATAATTATAAATTACATGTAGTTGAATAACATGCTGTAATCATATACTTACATTAATTCACACATTTAAAGATATGGCTTAAGTGTCATTAAGTCCTATTGTAATTAGTCATAAACGCTGAGCTCCCAGAAACTTTAATTCATAGAATTTGCAACATAACCATTTTAGGTATGTATTGTCTGTTCTCTAGTATCTAAAAAAAAGACATGTAACATTTGGTGTATGTTTACCAATTAATCACCATTTTTATATAATGCATATATCATATAAGCTACCACCATGTAAGTATACACTTGTAAAGTCATTTTACAGATCATGACGTATATGCACACATTCTTACCCCCCAATCTACCTCCCACAGCGTTAGCAACTTCAAGCCTGAGATTCCTGGGTCTTTACCTTTCTCCTTTCTGGCCCTGATGATCCTAGAGGCCCCAAAGTTATAGCATATGAAATTGGAACCACAAGGCTCCAGATGACTAGGTGTGAAGAGTTAATGGGAACCAGGAGTAACAAACAAGGGCTCAGGTGAATGGATTTTTGTAGCAATAATACAGTCACTGTGGTTCAGAGGCAGGAAAACAGTGACTGGCAGGTAGACTTGTGCTGACCACTCTCGTAGCAGAGAGAGGCAGGTCATGGCAGCAAACACCTCCTTTTACCTGCACTCAGAAGCCCCCACCAGACACACAAGGGCACCAGTCAAGGAGAAGACCACAATTTGTTCCCTTGGATGGTCCTTCCCTGCCCAATAGCTCCAATTAAGGCTTCAGGACTGGCCCTGCCTGAAAACAGATATAACTGATTGCAAGAATGAGTCATGAAATTACCCATGTCCTCTCCAACACAAAACTCCATCCTCTTTTTGCCAGCATTCTAATGTTTAGAATTCACTCAACAGGTCAGAAAACCTTTTAATCTAATATTTTATATAAAAGTCATATACATCAAATTACAGAGTTCAACTTCACAACAATAGCATTCCCGTTAAAGCAAAACCACCACATGAAGGACAACTGAACAATAAGGAACCAGGTGTTACAACTATGTGAGGGAGAAGGCAAGCGGGCAAGTTATGTCTGCATAAATTTTGCTGTTCAACTGGGCAAGATGACCCAGGGAGGTACCTGTGTGGGGTGGATGGCTGCTCTCAAAAGCCCTGTGCATTCTTACTTGTCCCTTTTTTAAAACTTTATTCCCATTGTTCAACCTATGATTTATATATCCTCAAACCAAAGTCTCTAATGTGCACACTGCTCTCAGAGAATGCTAATAAACGAATACAGAAGTACATTTTAAAATACGTATCCATATGAACCAAACCCTATTATACTGACTGTATTTAAAAAGATACGACTTTCATGGGAGAACAGTATCTCTGAGATTTTTCTTTTTTTAGTTTTATTTATCTGCCTTGACACTCTTGCACACAGTAGTGAGTCAATAAATATTTAAGGAATTAAACTGAATCTGAGTAATCTGAGTCCAAAAGTACAATGTATGATTCCTCATGAAATTCACTTTTTGGAAACCCACAAATATCCCTTTCCTTACAACCAAGAGATGCTATATGAAATGGTGAGTAATCAGAAATACTACGCTTACTTTTCTATGGCATTTTCTCTTGTATATAAAGTATCTATATACAAAGATGACATGAATACACTTTTGAAATTTATAAGACCATATGTGAGCAGGCATATTTTACTTTTGAATGAGCAATATGTAATCTTTTACTTTTGAAAAGCAAATGTAACCCAAAAAGCACGTAATTTGGTAAGAATTTTAAAAGCCATACCTTCTTTTCACCCCAGATCTTATTAACTGTATGTTTTCCTCTTCGAGAACTTGCATCATCAATAACATCGTCATGAACCAGACTAGCAGTGTGGATCATTTCTGCAATTAAGGCTATGGAGCGCTGGCTGGCTTGCATATCTCTAGTTAACAGAAAGCAATGCTTTTTAACAGAGGCGCCGCCTAGAACCTTCTCAGCAATCATCTTGTGAAAATTGGACATCGGATCTAGGATA
The DNA here is from genome assembly GCA_004024805.1 of Geosciurus inauris. Lineage (NCBI taxonomy): Eukaryota > Metazoa > Chordata > Mammalia > Rodentia > Sciuridae > Geosciurus > Geosciurus inauris. The sequence goes on along the minus strand of PVHX01002416.1, from coordinate 29,983 downwards.
AAGAATTTTATTTCTCTAAGAGAAACTGTATAAAAACGTTGGCTTCCCTACAGAGCCATTTCGCTCACTTGGAGAACATTTTAAAAATGCACAAAAGACTCTGCCAAGACTAATTTATGAACTTTATGTTAAGGAATAGAATTTGCATAGTAAAAAAAACAAACAAACCAAAAAACTGGACAAACATCTCAAAAGTCTGGCCACTGGGGTGAAGAATCATCTTTTTTTTTTTTTTTTTTAATTTTTTTTTCTTTTTTAGTTGTTGATGGATCTTTATTTTTTATTCATTTATTATTTATATGTGGTGCTGAGGATCGAACCCAGTGCCTCACGCATGCTAGGCAAGCGCTCTACCACTGAGCTACAGCCCCAGCCCCTGAAGAATCATCTTTAAAGATGATTCTAAAAGACTAGTAGTGGACTTGGTCAATTGTCCAAGTTATAATTAGGTTACAGTTAATTTCGCAAGGTGAAAAAACGTGAGAAGTATTTTTAAAGTGTCAAAGAATCCACTTTCACTATGTTCAAAGTTCTTAATAGTCTTAAATTCAGTGTTCAGTATGACAACACCAATAACCAAGATAGAATGTTTTAGATTTTCTTGTAATTCATATTTAACTTTTGTTTTGCTATCTTGCCCAGGCTGGACTAAAGTGCTCCTCCTGCCTCAGCTTTGCCTGAGCCTCTAGAGGAGCTGGGACTACAGGCATGTGCCACTGTGCCTGGCTCTCAGCACAGTCATTATCACTATCACCATCTATGGGGATTTTAATAAACCAAATTTCAATAAAATCAACCTAAAGAAATAGCTAACTCATTTTCTGAATTTCAAACATATGCCTGACTTAAACACACACTAACCATGTTTTACTCATTCTGTTTACTTTCCAAATATCATCAGGCTATACCTTTTTGCGGGGCAGGGGGGTACTGGGGATTGAACCCAGGGTGCTTACCATTGAGCTACAGCCCTTTTTTGATTTTTTATTTTAAGACAGGATCTTGTTACGTTGCTGGGATTTCAGGGACTCGCCATTATGCCCAGTTAGAGGTTATATCTTACGAGGGAAGGAAATGGAGAGTCCTATTGAAATGATCTTTTTCTCTAAAAACCTAATCTGAACATCTGTACAAAGGAGTGCTCATTCCTCATACCCAGCAAAATGTAATAAAAAATGAAGTACAACTATAGAAAAGATGCAGGAATTAACTATAGACACTAAAACAGCATGTGACTATCTTCTGATCTTGGTTTAAATAGAATTTTAAAATATGACTCCAGCCAGGTGCGGTGGTGCACGCCTGTAATCCTAGCACTTTGGGAGGCTGAGATAGGAGAATCGCAAGTTCAAAGCCAGCCTCAGCAATGGTGAGGCACTAAGCAACTAAGTAAGACTCTGTCTCTACATAAAACACAAAATAGGGCTGGGGATGTGGCTCAGTGGTTGAATGCCCTTGAGTTCAATCCCTGGTACCAAAAAAGAAAAGAAAAGAAAAGAAAAAAAAAAGACTCCTTGCTGGGTTCTCTTACTCAAGGCCTCAGAACTTTCCAAATGCTTTCAGCTTGAAAATCAATTTTACATGGTGTTCATCATTTATTAATATTTTCCCAAGTCACAACCTAACAGTTCTTAATACTTCTGATCACGACAGATTCTTCCAAGGAGGAGGAAGTTTAAAAAAAAAAAAAAAAAAAAAAAAGCAACGGGGGATAAAGACAAATCATCATATAAAGCCACCTCAGTGGGCTAGGAGTGTAGCTCAGTAGTGCACATGCGAGGCCCTAGGTTCGATCCCTAGCGCTGCAACAACAAACCACTCTAGTAAGTGAGAAAACAGAGGTTCAGATGGCTTTCAGGAGCTCGCTCTAAATCCCATAGGGAGACACTCAGACTTCATTTAGGAACCTACAGTGTTTTTCAGGTAAAGTCACTAGGCCTTGTCTTCTTTGACTTGAAAGCACAGGGAAAGATAGACTCTTACAGTTAGTTTTAAATATAAGGCTATTTTTAAAGAATATTTTCTCAACTAAGTTTCAGTCTAATAAAATACACTTTTCTTATTAACTAAGGGTAGAACTTACCTTCAAGAAACTGTCAAGGCCTCTAGCTTTGCTCAGCATTCCTAAGTTGGGCACCACTTCCATTATCACAAGTTATGTCAGCAGACAGGGCTCCCGCTGGGAGGTTGCAATGAAATGGAAGTGCTCATTGAGACGCTAGTTTGTTTTGTTTTGTCATTTGAAGATATTAAAACAAAGATTTATTAAAATATTCTGAAATTTCATAAGACTAGCTATGTATATAAAAATGTCGCTTTGCACGGCTTAATTACTGACGAATGAGATCAGAATTCTTGCTAAGATGTTATGTGGCACTGTGACACAGCTTCTACATCAGATTTTAGATGCTTTATGAGTCTGATGTATTTCTTTCTACACTAGGCTTTAATGTGTGCCAGCTTCTAACTGCAAAATACTGCTACTGCTTATCTTTAATGCAGCATCCTGTGGGGACAGATGACTGAAATTTACAGATTACAAAAAAAAGCTCACACTATCTTTAAGATGAAATCTTCAACGTGCCAAACTGAGTCATGCCTTTGAAAAGCTGGGCACCATTCCTACTTCCTACTGTGAAATAACTGCCACACTTTCCCAGCTCCTTGGAGAGTTGACAGTCAAGGTATCATGAGAGAGGTCCTTAGTTTTGAAAGCTGTCTTTGTTCTCTGTGTGCTATGATTCAGCAAGCCCTTCAGAATGCTAGCATTAGATTAAATAATTTTCTAAATGAAGAATTACAGACATACATAAAAATGGATGAATATAATGACCCTCCTCCCACAACCCCTTCATCCAGCTTACATATGACTTTATTTTTTAGATACAGGCGCTCACTGTGTTGCCCAGCATCTTACTATGTTGCTGACCTGGTACTCCTGGGCTCAAATGGTCCTCCTGCTTCAGCCTCCTGAGTAGCTGGGACTACAAGAATGTACCACTGTGCTCAGACAGGTATGACTAAAATCATTCCCCATTCATACTATTACATAATGTGAAGTCTTAAATTACAGGTAAACCTACAGTGTGTGTGTGGGGGATGCTACTGGCATTAACATCAAAAGTACTCATAACCTTAGGGGTGGCACAAGATGTAGGAGGGATGCCTGTGAGCTCAAACTTGTGGGCCATTGCCCTTGGTCAAACCCATGCCCTTCCCTAGGTATTCCCCAGCATTAACAGTGGCATTTGTTTTCCAGGGCTGGAAGTTTCACACAGGAATGGATGGTGCCAATGATAGTAGGTCACTTCAACAAGGCTACTGAGCAGGAGAGATTTGGGAGAAAGATGTAGATGCCCTAACTGTGCTGTTTAAATCAGTAGAGCAATTTTAGAGAAATGTATTTATTATAAAGCCATCTTTTGTTGTCCCCCATCTTTTTTTTTTTTTTTGAGGTAGGGGTCTCAGTATGTTGCCCGGGGTGATCTCAAGCTCCTGAAAAAGCTCAAAATTCTTTGATAACCTAAGTGCTGACCTACGATCAGTTTGGGTTTTGCTGAATTCTATTATAAGTTACATTGTCTGGGAGGCACTCTGAGATGAAGCCTAATTTACAGGATGTGGGCTGGGGATGTAGCTCAGAGGTAGAACGCTTGCTTAGCATGTGTGAGGCCCTGGGTTTGATCCCCAGTACCGCCAAGAAAGCAAACAAGTTAATGAACTGGATGTTTACTAGGAATGCCTTTGGGATCAACACCCAGGGGAAGGAGGGCAGAACAGGAAGGCAATGCAGATCCAACAGGCTTAGCTCAGAAGGAGCTCTGCAGCTAGAATGGCCCCTCATCTGTCAGTCCCTAGACATGAGCTGCCTCCAGAAGGGACAAGAGCCTAAGTTAAGAGGGTATTTTGTGTCAGAGGCACTTTTTGACAAGGCTGAGAAATGAAGGCCAACAGGTATCATCGCACCTGGCACAGCGGCTGGGGCAAAGAGTCTTTCAGTGAAGGGCACTGGAGGAGGAACGTCCCAGAATCCACCGCATCTCTATTTACTGCACACTTGAAGCTTAAGTCTGCATTCCCACTTTGCCTTCCCATGCATGGTGATTATGAGGATACAGGGAAAAAGCTCCTTAAGCTTTTCAGGGCCGTATTATCCTTCAAGAGTATATTATAAGCTATGGATACTCTTCCCCAGAAAAATGCAAATACACAAAAATTTTTAGCGGGGCATGGTGACTCATGCCTGTAACCCCAGTGGCTCAGGAGGCTGAGGCAGGAGGATGGTGAGTTCAAAGCCACCTTCAGCAACTTAGCGAGGCCCTAAGCAACTCAGCGAGACCATGTCTCTAAATAAAATATAAAAAGGGGTTGGGGATATGGTTTAGTGGTTAAGCACCCCTGGGTTCAATTCCTAGTATGAAAAACATATAAAATTTTGTATACAATTTTAAGGGTCCACAGACCCCCCAAACTCCCATAGACCTCTGGTTAAAAATTCCCAGTCAAGTCATCCAGCAGAGAACATTTAATAGACAGCTAAAAAGCTTAATAAAGACAGAAAAATCAATAAGTGGTTTTCCCCTCCTTCACTACTTAAGATACCTGTTTTGTCTTCTAAAATCCTCACCATGTTACTACTAACTAATTTAATACACACTTTAGAAACAAGATGTCTGATAAGGTTCATAAAAAGCCGTTAAACTTTGACTGTCAAATGATAAAAAGGGTCTTTCTCCCTTGTGCCATCACCAAGAAGCAAGCATGTGAAGCACAAGAATACCCAGAGTGTCACTGGGATGAAAGGACACCTTGGTGGCACTGGCTAAAACAGAGGCAGTTATGGTCCTGCTTCTGAATCTTAAAATGCTGTTTTTCCACACTGTTCTAGACCTTTGTGGGCAAGTAAAATCACAAATGGCCCAGCTCTTCAGAAATCTGCTGCTCGCTTTTGCTTCCAGTGGCATAGAAATAATAGCCAGATATTTAGCCTATTAAGGGCTCAATGCAGGAATGTCTCTAGGGAGCAAGTATTCTCAAGAAGTTGGGACTCGGAGAGTAACACTGGCAGGACTGGACCACCCAAATGCAGGCTGGGATTGTGACTTGTCTCCATGCTGGACACTGCCTGTGTATTTTATATTAGTCTGAGAAGTCAAAAATATAAATATGCCTTCTCTAGATCAGTGGTTCTCAACCAGGGGGGATTTTTGCCTCTCAGGGGACATTCAGCAACGCTAAAGACACTTTTTGTTGCTATTAACTGGGGGGCCTTCAGTAGGTACAGACTAGGGATGGTGTTAAACATCCTATAATGCACAAGACAGTCTAACGCCACTACCACCAACGAAGAATGATCAGCCCCAAGATGTCAGTAGTGCTGAGGCTGAGAAAACTCGGCTCTAAGACCACATGAGATGTGTGTCTTTTTTAAAGACTTCTCTTCTGCATGATTCAAAAAGTTACAGGAAGCAGCAACCCTGGGTGTGTGTATCCACTGCCCAGAATAATGGCCTGCTCAACTTTAGAACAATCAACCTTTGGACTAACCGTCCACATTCATAATGATTACATACATATCCTGGTATTCTTTACTTCCCAGTGAGAAAAACAAATACGGTTTTGAATTTTTTCCAGAATTTTTTATTTGTAACTTAAGTTGTTCTTCAAAGGATATGAAAAAGTTTGCAAAAGGAAGATGTCCAGAATGATGTCAGTGACTCAAAGTCAGAATCTGTATATCACAGAGTGAATTCTTAGATATATGCTTTTGTTTTTGTACTGGGGATTGAACATACAAGTGCCTTGCCACCGAGCTATATCCCCAGTCCTTTTGATTTTGAGACAGTCTTGCTAAGTTGCTTAGGGCCTTACTAAATTGTTGAGGCTAGCCTTGAACATGCAATCCTCCTGCTTTAGCCTCCTGAGTCACTGGGATTACAGGTGTGTACCACTGCACCCAACTGACATATGTTACTTTTAAAATGGGAAACAAAATGGTAACCTGGGGAAGAAAAAGTCCCAAATATAATACATTGACAGAGGTGTGAAAGTAGGTAACTCACCGGGAGTTATTATGATGAATATTACACGCTCGAGCCATTAGCACCACAATAATTGGTCGAAAGGCTTTTCCTTTTCCATCAAAGTAGTACTCAGACATTTCCTTAAGTTCTGTTGTAGATATGAGCAGTTCCTGAAATAAAGTTTCTTTGCATCAATATGATATTTTAATTGTACATTAAAGTCAACAGGATTTATTTTTACAAAACTTTGGTTCAATTTCATTACGACCACTTCAGTTAAGAAAGTGAGCGGGGCGCAGAGATGCATGCCTGTAATCACAGCGGCTCAGGAGGCTGAGACAAGAGAATCTCAAATTTAAAGGCAGCCTCAGCAAAGCAAGGTGCTAAGCAACTCAGTGAGACCCTGTCTCTAATACAAAATAGGGTTAGGGATGTGGCTCAGTGGTTGAGTGCCCGAGTTCAATCCCTAGTACAAAAGAAAAAAAAAAAAGAAGTGAACATTCAGTTGTACAAGGCTCTAATACTATGTGGACACAAACAATGCCTGGCTCGCCCCAAGTGATCTCCTGCTATAGCAGGTGCTACTAACTGCCTCAGGGATAACATCAGATACCAGGTAGCTCTAACAGATAGCAGATGAGAGGGAGCACTGAGTGGCCCAGGAACTCTGGGCTAGTAACAGCTGGACAGACAAAGAAACAGGGGCTGGTAGATAGTTTGGAAGATGGAGGATAGAAGAGATAGGGGAGTGTGGGAGCCTATGAAGTAGGTCAGAGGCATGCTAGACAGGGAGGGAAAGCTGCATATTAACAGGAAGACAGACAGGATGGTGGAAAAGAAGAAGCAGGGGTCAGTAAGTCTGGTTGGGCCTCTATTTAGCAGAAGATATTTCAAAGGCTCATAGAGGAAGTATAAGGCACAGTTTGCCTAATCACAAGCAACCTAACATTGTGTTACTGAAACATTTAAAAAATATGTACCATGTAATGGATAATACAGAAGTAACCTGAACAATGCTATCTATGAAATACATTAAAAGTTCAGAGAAGGAAGAGATTAATGAGAAGTAGAAAGCCCAAATAGTTCATGGAAGAGAAAAGCTTTGACTTGGATGAGAAGAATTAGTAGGGTTTATTTGTGAAGAGGAGAGAAGGCCTTCCAGGTCTTCCATGGGCATGTATCTGTCCTGCTCAAGGGTGGACTGGACTGAATCAGAGCTTATCTCCTGGAAACAGTGGGGCCCAGGGGAACGCAATACTGCAGGCCTATCACTAATTCATTAGATTACTGGTGCAGTGCCCGACACTGCACAAAGGTCACAAAGATAAGCAAGACAACCCTTGCCTACAAGGAGCCCAGGTTCTAGATGGGCAGAAGTAAACCAGTCATAGTCATTAACACCATACAGCGTGATGAGTGCCATCACCAAGGTAGGCACACTCACCCTGGGAACACATGGGGAGCCTCTGGCTCAGGCTGAGATAGGGAAGACAATAGCAAGAAAGGACATGAGATATGCGGGGGGCCTGCCCTGAGGCAGAGGGACTGAAGGTAAGACAAGGATTAGAAGAGCATGTGGGGGAAGGAAAGGAACATCTTGAGAATCTATCCTGGGTTCGTAGGTGGTACTATCAGTGACCAGGGACAAAAGGAGACAAAACAATTTATGCGGGAAAAGGACAGTTTCAAACATGTTAAGTTAGATTCAGTCACGGACACTTCTCTCCCCGGCCCCGCCCCCAGTACTACAAGGGGAATAAAAACGGGGAGCTGATGGAACACTGTGAGAACCTGTGGCTGGAAGCTGGGGGAAAAAGTGGAGAACTTTGGGGCGGGAAGCTGACAAGGGGCATGTGAACATTTCTAGGCAGTATTTAATTTATTCTACTTCCCCATTGTATACCCTTCATGCCAGCAGCCTATAGACACAAAAGCCAGGCAATGGTTTGGGCCATAGTTTACTCCGGCATGGGACACTATGAGAGGCTCAGGGGGACAGGCCTGCCATAAATTCAAATCAATGCATTGGAAAGAGTTTTAGAATTCACCTGAGGTCAGGAGCCGCTGAAAGATTATGAGAAAATGAGTTAAATGAAGAAAGCCATATTTGGGGTAGTCAGTGATGATATTCAGAATCTGGGAAGATAGAGGAGTCACTGAGAGGTGATAGATTTGAAAAGGAAAAGGTTAGATAATTCACTACACATCTTTTTATGCTCACAGTACCATTTTTTCAGTTTCTAAACTCTGCAATAATACCTTTCTGGACAGTAACATGCATTGCATCCTCCATAATGCCCAGCTGTGGGTTACAACATGGTTTTCGCTCAAGGAACATTCAACACCTGATGTATACAAGTCAAGTTTGCAATGGCATCACACATTTATGAAAACCTGCAATGTTTTTCATAATTGTGAAACTATTAAGTTTCAGTAAACTGAAACATACTTTACAGCACAATCAAAAAAACTTACCTTTCTAATGTCCTCATACAGACCTTTCAAGTCTCTCCAACCCAGTTTAAAGGGATCCGTGTATTTCTCACCACTCTGTGTTTTACTACAACAGCACACTGTTGGCGTCATGTGATGAAACCTGGGACAAGTGAAAATGCACACGACTTCATTTTAAATTAAGTATTATATACATGCCTAGCAACAGATCATTTTTATAAACAGGACCTTGAAAATTGCCAACATCAAAGAATGACTAAACTATGTTCATTGTGTTCTGAGTTGAGTTCAAATTTTATTTCTATTTCTTGAAAAGGCAGAAGGCATGTAAAGCACTTAACTATCATTAAATTTGTTGTCTTAACTGACCGTAAGTACATAATTTACTGGCAATATAGTATTTTTAGTAGTTCAATATAAATTATAAACTTACCGAGACATAGTATATACATTTGGAAAGACAGATGTTAAACTCTTCACAAGACTAAAACATGGCATCTAGAAAATAAAAGTATCAAGAAAATTGTAAGAATATTGCTGAAAAACTTATTTATAGCATTGGATAATAACCCCCTCCATAATTCATAATAAATATAATCTATATTTTTTTTATTTTTTGGTTGTCAGTGGACCTTTATTTTATTTATTTATATGCGGTGCTGAGAATTGAACCCAGTGCCTCACACATGCTAGGCAAGGTGTACCACTGAGCTATAACCCCAGCCCCAATCTATCTTTTCATCATCCATGTATAGGTAATTGGAAACTTTAGAAAAAAGACAATTTAAAAAGTTTCCTTTCCTTATTACCAAAGCAATACTTTTACAGAAAATATAAATAAGAAAAAAGCAGAAAAATTTAAAAAATCTATAAATTCTGAAAACAAATACTCAAGGTCCCAAAAGCATCACCTGAGATGGCAAGAAAGTAAAAAGATGTTAAGGAAGGTATTTACATTTACACAAACTGCCTATTTTAAGTTATGGTTACTAAACATATTTTGGAAATGATGCTTCTGGATAAGTAACATTAAAAACAAAAACAAAAAAACATGCGGCAGGTGTAGTTCAGTGGGAGAGTTATCAACCTAAACAGCACATTCTAGTATTAACTTAATCAGAGATCTACAATAATTTAGAGGGAGTAACAACTATTCTAATAATCATTGAGCACTACTGTTATAGGTTAGAAATATTGTGATAGGCACTAGAGACTTAAAGATATGGATTTTCAGTCTTGAATTCAGGGATTTTAGCACTTTAAAAATCACTTATTTGCTGTGTATGAAGGCAAATGCCAGTAATCCCAGCAGGAGGCTAAGGCAGGAGGATTTTAAGTTCGAGGTCAATGTAGGCAATTAGCAAGACCTTGACTCAACCTATTTTATTCAGTTTTCATGGGTAATTAATTCATACAATTTCAATTACTTTATTATAATACTTATAAATAGAACTTCTTAGAACAGGGAGGTTGGGCTAGGTGGCGCACACTTGTAATCCCTGCAACTCAGGAGGCTGAGGCAGGAGTATTAAAAGTTTGAGGTCAGCCTCAGGAACTTAGTGAAAACCTGTCTCAAAACATAGGAAGAACTGAGAATTTTGTTTAGGGAAGAAAAAAAAAAATCCTGGGTTCAATTGTTAGTATCCAAAAGAAAAAAACAAGCCGGGCATCGTGATGCATGCCTGTAATCCCAGCACTTTGGGAGAATAGCGAGTTCAAAGCTAGCCTCAGCAATGGTGCAGTGCTAAGCAACTCAGTGAGACTCTGTCTCTACATAAAACACAAAACAGGGTTGGGGATGTGGCTCAGTGGTAGAGTACCCCTGAGTTCGATCCACAGTAGCCCCCCCACCAAAAAAAAAGAAGAAGAGGAACAACTATTCAGTTTGAGACTAACTTGGGGTTAAGGATTAAAATTACCGTTAATTCCTAATGGTTGTTAATAGCATAGTCTTTGGGGGACAGAGCTTGGTTCAAATCTCAATATTTCCTGTTACTTTGTGACATCTAATAATAACTACTCATGGAGAGATGCTGAGATTAGAGAGTACAGTGTATGTATAGCATTTAGTTCAGAGTCTAGTACACAATATATTTAAAAATTTTTTGATGCTGGGATCAAACCCAGGAACTCGTGCATGCTAGGCAAGTCCTCTACCACTGAGCCACATCCTTAGCCCCACAGGAAACATTTAATACTGCATTTATCCCACCAAGCTATGTTCTGCTTTAGGAGTACCTTACAGCAACGTTTTCCAAAGGGAGATTAAAAGTTCTCAGGAGAGCAGTAAGGTACTAAAAGGAAGATGCAAAACTACAGCTGAAGCACACTGCTAGTACTAATGACAATCCTTTTCCAATTTCAAGTGTTCCCTCTCTATCATTTACTCTCCCTGAAAGTCTACCTTTCCTCTCATGAATTTGCTTTTTTAAAATAAGAGAAAATGACTGATGAGAATCAAAGACACATTGACAAGTGATTTGGCATGATCAAATGCACATTGGTTTTTATCCCACTGCAAGATTTGTTAATAATACTTGTGGACAGTAAGGAGAACATACAAATATCAGGAAGTAACAAACAGCACTGTGTTAAAGAGCCAAATGTGGCTTAATTATTGTTGCTCTATCCCCAAGGTCCATTAGGCTCTGAAAGACTTGAAATAACCAAAGTACACATGCCTGAAACAGACACCTGAATGCTAATCTGTTTATTTATAGTGAGATGTTATTTTCACATGAATCTTCAACACAAAGATTGGCATCAGCGGCACTGTCCCTCCTTGTGGTCCAGGAGGCAAATATGGATGCCATGAAACAGATTCTCTTTTCATGGCTAAGCTTGCTTGGTGGGCACAAAGTCATAAAAAGGAAACCTTCAAAGAAAGAAATATTAGCCAGACATGGTGCATATGCCAATACTCTCAGCTACTTAGGAGGCTAAGGCAGAGGGATCAAATTCGAGGCTGGCCTCAGCAACTTAGTGAGATCCTGTGTTTTAAAAGAAAAAGAAAAAAAGAAAGAAATTAAGAAGTATCTAGTGGCATTACATGTGTACAAACCTATCTCTTCAAATAAGGTCATGGTTTTTGGAGCTAGAAAAACCTGAAGTCCAACTAAGAGAGCACTTACCTTCCCCTAAGAGTCTTGTCCTGATTCCTACACCCCATATAGTATTTCTTTTTTAAAGTCTAGGTTGTTTAGGAGCCCAGCTGCCATGCCTCTCCAGACTTTTTTTGGATAATATGTGATATGCATCCACTTTGGTACAAAGTAGACTTCTGTAAATGCGACACAGTTCATGCTAGTAAGTAAATGGTGTTTGATGAGTACATGGGTAAATGAAGTGTACCAAATCTGACTGCAAACTCAATCCTAAATTCAAATAAAAAGGTGAACACTTGTACAATCACTAGGCGACTGTAGACTTCTCTAAAAACGAAAGTCAGTGTCAACAGTACGGGCCTAAGTGGTGGCACCCTGGGAATGAGTCACTACAAAGAGATTCACGGAGCCATAAAAACATGTTCATAATTCCTAAACTAACCAGAATATAGGAAAAACGAAATTGGACCCAAACACAGTAGAAAAGAGTCTCAAGGAATCATGGTTATTGGTGAGAAGACTCTGACTTTACTTCAAGAAGCCTCCGGTGAGTTTTGTTTTTGTTTTTTTTGGTACTAGGGATTGAACTCAGGGGCACTCGACCACTGAGCCACATCCCCAGCCCTATTTTGTGTTTTATGTAGAGACAGGGTCTCACTGAGCTGCTTAGCACCTCGCCATTGCTGAGGCTGGCTTTGAACTCGCAATTCTCCTGTCTCGGCCTCCCTAAGTGCTGGTATTACAGGCTTGCGCCACCGCGCCCGGCTCGCCGGTGAATTTTAAAGACTCAAGTTCTCTCTCCTGGTATCCTTTGCCTTGTCTCCTTCTAAAGTCCTTCTAGACCCATGCAGATGTGCGCTTCCTGCAAGCACCTACGTATGGTGCCATTTAAGTCCAGGCCACCCCGGCCAGCATCAAACCTGCCTTCTCCATAAGGCCCTTTCCGAGCAACTACTGCAAGGTCTTTTGGATCCTCAGTGTCTTGGGGAATGAGATCGCAACTCCTTTTGCTTTAAGAGGTCTGTCCTCCTGGAGCCGGTTCTAAGGCGCGAAGGGATGGAGGCAGAAGGCCTCCAGGAATTTCCTTTACGTCCACACCCACGAGACAATCTGATCACTCCCGCATCTCCCCCGGGGCCAGGCTCCTCACCACTCACCCCCACTCCCCCGGCCAACCAGCCCTCAAAGCTCCTGGGTCCCGGGACACCCTTACTTCAGGCAAACTCGCAGCTCGGTCCCACCAGGGAAGCCCGCTACCCAGGTGTCCCACCCTAGGGCGACCCGGGCCCCCAGTCTCGCCGCACGTGCTCCTCGCTCCCATTCATTCCGCCGCGCCGCTGTCATTGGCGCGGTGACCTCTGCGCTGGGCTGGGACACGCGCCTCCGGCCTCACCTGCGCTAGGGCGTCGCAAGCGGCGCGCGGCCGGGGTGGCTCCGCATGGCCGGTGTAGCCCGGCCCGGGGCTCCGCGCCGCCGGCCTCCAGGAGCAGCCGCGCAGCCACCGCCACAAGCGCGAGGCCATGGTCCGAGTATGAAAGTCGCGGCCGGCGGCAGCTCCGCCTCTGGCCCCGCGGCCCTCCTCCGGGGACCCGGAGCCGGAAACCTGGCACAGGAAGCGCTTGGGCCCCGCCCGGCCTGCGCCGCCCGCCCCTCCCGGGCACGCTTCTCGGCTCCTGGCGGCCGGCAGCCCGGGGGGGAGGCCCGGCGTCCCGGAGAGGCGGAGGGAAGGGGAGCGCGGAGGCGGCAGCCAGCCCCGGGCCACTACGTCTGGCTTTCTGCTGGACGAGCGCCCTGTCCCCACCCCTTCCTTCCTCGGAGCCGCTCGGGGACGGCCGGCCACTGCAAAATGCTTTTGGTGGCCCGGCTGTCAGCAAGAAATAGCACTGTGCGCCGGACTCGGCGGCTACGAAACTCTCGTTCTGCGTATTTTGTCAGAAATTATGAGTCAGAGGCTAGGGTTCTGGTTTTGTTGCCTAACCCGAGGACCACAGTTTCTACATCGGCTTCTCTGGAGTGTGACCTGCCACGCTGTCGTTTGCTGCTTTTTACGATCTGCCCAAGAAGGAAGTGTCAGCCTTCTGCCTCTTCCCAGTAACAAATCAAACCACCTTCTGGGGTATTGTGAAACAGAAGCTACATTGGCCCCATCTCTTGACTTTTGGACTCTCTCCTCTGAAAACCTAATAGGTATAGTTTGACATCTTGTTCACATCTGGATATGTGAGTCCCACGCTTGGGTGTATTGAGCTGCGTGCTTTAAAAAAAAAATTTGGTAATGTCAAATTTGCTTGGATCCAGCCCAAGAAGTACTGTGAATGCACAGGATGGCTACCTAAGGATCCTCTTTCCTTAGCTCTATTGTCAGATCAATTCTGATGTTGAGACAGCATATTAATAACAGAAATCTGTGATATAATTAAACATCCATACACACAAAGCCAAAAGAGAAAGTAAGTAAGTAAGTAAGCATCCAGGTTACTGCAAAGAAATGCTTTCCCCAAAAAGTTCACTGTTAGGAAGAAATAGACCAGCGAATAGGTAATTGCAACTCTCTGATAAGTATTTTGTTGTTGTTGTTCTGAAACACACTTGCATCAAAGAGTGCAAGTAGCCCTATAGCTGAGCACATTAATTTTATATTTATTTTAAAAGTAAAAATTTTTTACTGAATAGAAATATTGTTGGAAGGAACCTATCAAGATAAAGCAATTTTGTCTCATTTTTTCCAGTCTTAAAGAATAGGTTATAAAAACATGTAAAGTGCTTTACAAGTAAAAGTTGTTAATATGCATATATGGCTTATCTTGATGGAGATTAGATTTATGTTAAACATCCAACAGGCAGAATTTGCCAAAGTCAAATGTAGCGTTACATGCTTTTATTATACTTGACAATCCTTTATTAGCATACTATCATTTGTCCTTTTTTACAGATAAGGAAATTTGCAGAAGAAGTAAACCACTGTTGGCAAGTAAAGTACTGCATAGTTCTGCCAGGCCATTTGCATTTAGAGATTGCTTGGCCAGATTAAAACAAAAGTCCTGGTTTTTAAGATGTTGTAATATGGCAAGGCTAAGTAGGGGAAACAGGTGTAATTCATTAACACTTCCAACACTGCTGTATGGCTAAATCCTTGAGGAACAACAACCTACCAACAGAACATGCAGAATTTAAAGGTAGTTCTTTTGGCCCAACCAGGCCAACCATGAGTCTGGGAAGTCAAAAACTGAGCTTTGCAGGCAACTGCTAAACAACAGATTTCTCTTGTGCAGCATATAGAAACAATTTTGTTATTTATTTATTTATTTTATTGTACTACCAGTACTTATGGATAAAAATGGATGAAGTGTGTCATTCAAAGTATTTTTGAAGTTGTCATTTCAATATTGGACTTCAAGACATTTTCTTGCCATATTAATGCCATTGTTCAAAACATTATCTAAGGCAGGTTTTATACCAAGGAGAGATTATAAACATAATACTATGTGGTTTTGTTTTTAATTTTTTAAAATATTTTTTAGTTGTTGATGAATCTTTATTTTATTCATTTATTTATATGTGGTGCTGAGGATCGAACCCAGTGCCTCATGCATGCGAGGCAAGCGCTCTAGCACTGAGCTACAGCTACAGCCCCTTGTTTTGTTTTTTGATACCTGGGATTAACTCTGGGGTACTTAACCACTAAGCCACATCCTCAGCTCATTTTTTTTTGGTATTTTATTTAGAGACAGTGTCTCATTGAGTTGCTTAGCACCTCGCTAAATTTACTGAGGCTGACTTTGAACTTGTGCTCCTCCTGCCTCAGCCTCCCAAGCCTCTGGGATTACAAGTGTGTGCCACCACACCTGGCTGTTACCATGTTTTGACATATATTACTGCATAAAACATCTCTTCCAGATGTTAATAGAGAAAAGATCAATGGACAATCACCATAATTCTGGCAAGAGCATTTATTGAGCAAAAAAGTTCAAACAGTTACACTGAAAGATTAGCAAATTGTTTCCCTCTGTGTTGGGGTCCAAACTCAGAGCCTCTGCATGCAAGGCATGTGCTGTACCATTAAACTATATCCCCAGCCCTTCTCTGAGATTTTTAGTATGATGGATTACTGTTTAAATGTCACAGGGTGAGAGATCAGATTTCTTTGTTCTGTGGCCAGTGATCATCTATACTGACGGATCTTGCCAAAATGCGCTCTGTTTGATATATATCATAACTGTTAATAGGTCATTATGTATTGCCCATGCTTTATGAAAATGTTAATGCATCATAAAGGAGAGTGCATTAATTATATAATTTAGTCAATTCACACACAGGCTCTTCTGAAAGAAGAAAACAGACTGTTGGATCTTCTATTCTTGATCACAATTGTCAGGTTTTCCAAGATTATCTATTTTTATTTTTATTGGGTATGCCGGGGATTGCTACATCCCAGCCCCAAATCACCTGTTTTTTGATTGGTTATCCACTTGCTCCCTCATGATTCAAAATGTACTTAAAGGGAAAACATAAAGAGCTAACTTTGGGCCCCATATTCCTGACTTTATTGCTCATGTGAGGAAGACAGAAACATTACTCTTATTGATGTTCTAACCAACATGTGCTTCAGCTAGGCTTAGATGGAATAAATTGGAGTTATTTCAAACAGTTGAGGAAATTGTTCTTATACCTCCCTTCTCCACTGATTTGAAATATAATTTTCTCTATTTAGGAAATTCTGTTATAACTTTGGGTTATTTTTGTGCTTTTTATTGAGTTCCATTGATCTTTGTTTTTATTTTTAGGACAGTAATACTTTTAATTATTGTATTCTTAGAATTTTTAGTACAATAAGCAAACTCATGTCTCTTACTTACAAACATCTATTCTGTTTATTTTTCCATATTTGCAATATATCTACTGCTGCTTCTTCAAATAAAACTCCCACTAGGATTTTGATTAGATTCCTATTTGTTTAAATAATTTGGTAACACATTTTGACTATAAACTTATCCAGAAAGATTGATTTTTGTGCCTCTTGGTCTGATGATTAATTAATTGATTGGTTGATTGATTTTGTTGTGGTGCTGGGGATTGAACCCAGGGCCTGGTACATGCTAGACAAGCAGTGTATCACTGAGCTATACCTATTCCTTATGACTTTATTAATATGCTGTCTTCTATTTTTTGTTTAATTGCTTTGGATTAGGAAAACAGATTAAGAATTTAAGAGTTGTTTGTAAAACAAGAATAAATATGTTCTTGAGTATTTGAGAGCATGTTCAAAGCTCTGTTTTCCTGCACAGCTTCTTAAGTGTAGTACATGTGCTTTAATGCATGAGCTTTATGAAGCAGTTTGTCACTTGCTCTTTGGAGCAATTTTAAACTTTTATCCTTTTGAGCAAGCATAAAACAAATGTTTCAAAGTTTGTAGTGAGAATCCAGAACAAGTTTGTAGATTTAGTAGAGAATGTGTTACATGATCTTGTGGTTATTTGTGTATATATTTGTTTCTTTTGGTTATTGTGAGTTTCCTAAGGACAGAAATGTATAATATATTTTGGTTCTATTGAGTTGACTAATGTAGTAATGCAGCTCACCTCCATTTTATTTATTATTATTATTACTTATAAGCATGCTTTACGTCCTACTTGTCTCCCAAAATGAAAATCTTTGTAGACAGAATATGTGTCTTGTTTTAAACATTTTCCCATTTCCCATCTTGGACAGATCCATATATAGGTTGAGTATTCCTTATCTGAAATATTTGGGACCAGTAGTAGTTCAGATTTTGGATTTTTTTTCAGCTTTTGGAACGTTTACATGTACATAAAGAAATATTTTGGGGATAGGATCAAAATCTAAATGCAAAATTCATTTATGTTTCATATACCCCCATACGTGTTGTCCAAGGCAATTCTATATAATATTTTTAGTACACCTGCATTTTAATTGTGACCTGTCACATGAGATCAAATCTGGAATCAGCTTGTGGCATCATGTAGGTGCTCAGAAAGTTTAGGATTTGGGATCTTCAGATGAAGGATGTTCAACCTGTACATACTATGTGAATATTGGATAATGTTGAAAATGACAAAACAGTCTTCTAAATAATAAAATGTGAAGAAAATAGTGGCTTAAGTAGGCATTTTGAAGAGCTATAGTTTTTCAAAAGAATATTAATGCTGTATATGCAACAGATGAGAACAATAAGAAGGGTTTTGTTTTGTTTTGACAGCTGTGTTGCCAGTTGATCCTGTTCAAGAAAACTATGTTCGTAAAGTGAAAAACTGTATTTTTTCAATTGCCTTCCCTACACCTTTCAAATCAGGAGTACGTCTTGTAGCAGTCTCAAAGGTTAGATTTTATTTTTTCCCCACCAGAAATACTGAACTCACTAAAACATTTGTCTAAGAAAGTATAAAAATTGTTCCAAGTTTTTATTGTCAACCTATTCATAACTTTTTGTATTTAAAACTCAGAAACCTGGAAAATATCATTCTTAGAACTCATCTTTCAATACTTATTGAAAAGTAATAAGTAGCATAGTATTCAGTTTCATCCTGAAGTATCTTACAATAAAGATATGGATTTGTGGAAAAGAGGAAAATGAGTTAAATTCTTATTCTACATAACTTTTAGAAATTATCTCTAATAACAAATTCTAAATTGTTCTCTCATAATACAAATGTGTTTGATGTCAAAATAGGGCTTTTACTTTTTTCTAGTTCTTTGAAAGAATATGTGCTAGGAAAAATATTTTTTAAAAAATATTTGATTTATTCAGTCTTTTAAAAAAATTTTTTTAGTTGCTTATGGATCTTTATTTTTTTTCATTTATTTATATGTGGTGCTGAGAATTGAACCCAGTGCCTCATGTATGCTAGGCAAGTACTCTACCACTGAGCCACAAACCCAGCCCTGGAAAAACATTATTTTTTGATGCATCACAGGAAATCCATGAACATTTTAGAACCATTTCATAGAACTAATTTTCTGCAAATAGCATAAATAGTCATAGCAAGTCTGGTATATCTGTTATAAAAATGTAATCTATTTTGGGAAGAAGTTTATTCTTGTAATTTTCTTCTATTAGGTTTCTTTTCTTGAAAATTATTCAAAGATTACTTAGGTTTGTAAGAAGATTTTTTTCCCTGCCTCAGGAAGTTCTAGAAGATATCTTGGATCTTGATTTATCTGTCTCAGAAACGGATGATTTTATCCAGCTTGTAAGTGGTGGAAAGATAGTATCTGGATCTGTTCCATTGGCTCACCGATATGGTGGCCACCAGGTGAGAGTACAACCTCATTTTCTGTTTGCAAATAGAAACATTTGGTTGAAATACTGTAAGTTATTTTACATTACTTTCTCTAATATTAGGATATTGAAGCTTCAACAAGATGTTTCTAGAAGAATGTTATCATAAGATGCCTATGTTGGGGCTGGGGTTTTGGCTCAGTGGTAGATCGCTTGCCTAGAATGTATGAAACACTGGGTTTGATCCTCAACACCACATAAAAATAAATAAATAAAATAAAGGTTTTGTGTCCACAACTGAAAATTTAAAAAAATTTTAAAAAATGATGCATATGTCATGGGCAAAAATCCTGAATACATGACTAAAGAATATAAAGAGAGAGCAAACAAGTCTATGAAAAGATATTCCATGTCACATTATTAGGGAATTGCAAATTGGAACAATAAGATACCACTTCACACCTATTAGAATGGCAAAAAAAAAAAAAAAATCCAGAACATCAAATGTTACTGAGGTTGTGAAACAATAGAGCCTCTCATTCATTTCTAGTGGGAATGCAAAATAGTACAGTGACTTTAGAAGATAGCTTGGCAGTTTCTTTAAAAAGCTAAACTTACTTCTACCGTATGATACAGCAGTTATACTCCTTGACATTTGAGTTGAAATGCGTTGAACTTTATGTCCACACAAAAACATGCACATAGATTTCATAGTAGCTTTATTCATAACTGCTAAAACTTGGAAGCAACCAAGTTATCCTTTAGTAGATAAATAATGGATAAATAATTATGTGGTGCATCCTGACAGTGGAATAGAATTCTGCACTAAAACAAAATGAGCTATTAATCCATTAAAAGGCATGGGGAAACTTAAATGCATATTACTAAGTGAACAAAGCCAATCTGAAAAGGTTATGGTCAGTATGATTCCAACTTTATGACATTCTGAAAAAGAATGTTACGGGGACAGTAAAAAGATCAAGGGTTGACGGCTTAGAAAGAAGAAGGGTGAATAAGCAAAGCACGAGGGACTGTTAAGTCAATTAAATTATTATTTGTGATACTATAAATGATGGCTACACATCATTACACATTTGTCCAAATCCATGGAAAATATGCCACCAAGAGTGAATTCTAAACTATGGACTTTGGACAATAATGAGATGCCAATGTGTATCACTCTGGTGGGGGATGTTGATAATGGAGAAGGGCGGGGGTATATGGGAAATCCCTGTACCTTCTCAACTTTGCTGTCAGCCTAAAATTGCTCTGAAAAATAAAGTCTATTTAAAAGGGAGGGGTTGTGGGGGAGAAGCTAAAACCTAAGCTTTTTAAATCGGGGGTGGAGGATAGTTCAGTGGTAGCTTGCCTAGCATTTGCCAGGTCCCATGTTTGATTCCTAGCACCACAAAAACAAACACAAAAACTTAGAAACTAAGCTTTAAAGAATGAAATTGAGAAAACCAGGGCAGCACAAATATAAAATTCATGTGAATTTTTGCTAGAGAACTCAGTGCAATATTGGCAAGAGATTTAAGCCAGCCAAGTAGCACAATATGTCAGCATAAAGTCTCCGAAGGACAAACATTATAATTTTGCCAGTGTGGCTGTAAATCAGAGTTGTAGAACTGCTAGAAAGGCAATAAGTAAGGAAATCAAGATTCATTGGAGGGTGTAATAGATGCTGTAGCAATCAGGAAATAATTAAGGTACATTCTAAAAATGAAGCAAGATGTTGAGACAGGTATCAGTTCAGGGCATGCTATCTAAATAAGAACAGATAAGAAAATGCAGGACCAGTTGTTGAAATTTCTGTCTTTTTCTGTAGGCTAAACACAATTAAACACTGCTTATTTATTTAGGGGCTGTTTTGGTAATGCTGGTTTATTAGGGAACAATTTTTAGGGTCAGCAGTAAAGGATAACAGTAAAGGTATAAGAATTAAATTAGGAAATATATAAAAAGTGCTTATAATATATACTTACAGTGCAGTAATTATAATATCAGGCACTCATTTGTTGGGTTAGCTAATTCCTTTCTTCTTCAAAGGTTCATAAACTAAGAAGCAAGGTAACTAAAACCATTAGAATTAGAAAGGATTTAAGGGTCATCTAAGACAAACTTGTACTTCAGTTTTTGATCTTGAAAGATCATTCCAGAAGCTGGGAGAAGTGGGTCAGCAAAGAACTCTGCGAAGTTTTATTGATCACACCATTTTGTAGACATACTACAGGGTTTGTTATTTTGCTTTCAAGAAATAACAGTAGGGGCTGGGACTATAGCTCAGTGGTAAAGCGCCTGCCTGGCATGTGTGAGGCGCTGGGTTCGATCCTCAGCACCACATATAAATAACAAATGAATAAAACAAAGATCCATCAACAACTAAAAAAATATTAAAAAAAAAAAAAGAAAAGAAATAACAGTAATCCCAGCACTTTGGGAGGCTGAAACAGGATCCCAAGTTCAAAGCCAGCCTCACCAACAGCTCTAAGCAACTCAGTGAGACCTTGTCTCTAAATAAAACACAAAATAGGGATGGGGATGTGGCTCATTGGTCCAGTGCACCTGAGTTCAATCCCCAGTATCCCCTTCCTGCCCCCCCAAAAAGAAATAACAATATTTTACTAAACCGTGTTTCTCAGTTGAGAAACTTCTGCACTAAATGACCCTTTGGTCTTTTCTAGCACCCAATTACAGGAATGTCATGGTTCAAAAAGTTATCTAATATGGATTAAATTTATTTGAAATTGTCTTATACCAGTGCTCATATTTACTGCTGAAGTACAAAAACAAACCTTAAGCTCTGAGGAGTTTCATTAAAGCGGCCTTTTTTTGTAGGTATTTTTTTGGAGTATAATAGGCTAGTAAATTAAAACTTTTGTCAATTTCATATTAATGTTATAAATATTTATTTATAAAGATGTCTTTGCCATTCTGAACTTTAGTTCATATTAATTTATTTTTTATTGATGGAAAACTAACTTCCTGGTATCCTGATTTCACTCCTAGCACTAAATTAATAATTCTTTTGTCCTTTCCTCTCAGAGTGGGATATACTTAAGTATTGTTCACTTCAGAACCTTTCCAGATGATGGTGAAAACACCTCTCAGACTTGTACTCTTATGGATACTTGAAATTAGTAGTGGTCTGTTCCTGGTTAAGATGACAAATTAAAAATACTGGATGGATTTTTCTCCATTCCATATTTTTATTCTGGAACTTTAAGTATTTTTAAATATTCCATAGCTGGGTTTTTTGTTGTTGTTGTTGTTGTTGTAGATAGACACAGTACCTTTATTTTATTTGTTTATTTTTGTGGTGCTGAGGATCGAACCCAGTGCTTTACATGTGCTAGGTAAGCACTCTACCACTGAGCTGTAACCCCAGCCTCCATAGCTGTTTTTAGAACTCCCTGTGTGTGCTGGGACTGTAATGGTGAATGAAATCTGTCCCTTTCCCTCAAATGGCTAGTGATCTAGGGAAGGTGATAGATAAATAACAGACTCCAGGAACATCAAGGTAGTGATTCAGGCAAGTATAGGAGTTATGGGAGCTTATAGGACCACCCTCTCAGTCCTGCAAAGTCAGAGACAACCCTGGTGGAGTAATATCTGTGTTGAGAATGGAATGTTGTCTACGTTAGCAAATGATTGTTGGCCATAATAATTATTACAGTGTTATGGATACTGGCAAATGTCAGACATTGTGCACGTCACTTTGCATAAATTAGTGTTCATTCTAGCAGCAACATGGCAGGGGTTATCCCATTTTACAGAAATGTAAGGTCGGTCTTGGATTGAACAACCATAAATAAATTTTAACAGAAAAATTTGAGAATAGTAATCATGCAAGTTCAGAAGCAAATTTTTTAAGGTACAAGTGTAATTATGATTTTGTATTGTATACATATAATATAGGCAGTCTCTATTAATAAATTGCTGCTAGTTTCTCCTATCCCCTCTCCCTCTCTCTCTCACATACACACATGCACACTCAGGTATATATATTTTTGGTCCTGGGGATTGAACCCAGAGCCTTGTATATACTATATAAGGGCTCAACCACTATGCTACATGCCCAGCCCTAGTTTATAGTCTCTAAATAAATCATTTCTAAGTGTTCTACACCTAACAAATTTGATCTAAGTTCTAGATGATAAAAGAATCAATTATGTTTTTTAATGTTTTTATTAATAATAGTGGAGTTCATTTTGACATATTCATACATGCATATAATATGTTTCATTCAATCCCTAATATTTTCCCTTTCCCTTTCCTCTTCCCTTCCTCTGATCCCCTTCCTCCATTTTATTGGTCGTACCTCTATTAATTTATTGTTTTTTAAATTGGTGCATTATACACATACATAACAATGAATTGTTTTAAATTTATATTAAGTGAATTTCACTTGTTTTGTTGAGTGAATTTATTTTCACCATTGTCACACAGTTATTTTAATTCTACCAGTACAATACCTCATTTAATAAATTGCTGCTAGTTTCTCCTATCCCCTCTCAATTTTGACAAAATGACCTTGACTAGAAAAATTATGATCAAAGCTTTGAAGATACTATGCATGAATAATTTTCCTTTCCCCCTTTTAGTTTGGAATATGGGCAGATCAGCTCGGGGATGGAAGAGCTCACCTTATTGGAACTTACATGAACAGGTACCACGTGTGTTCTTGTATAATAGCTTATTTGTTACATATTAACCTAAATCTTCTAATCTGTAAATTTTTTTTAAGACAGGGTGAAAAATGGGAGCTCCAGTTAAAAGGCTCAGGAAGGACCCCATATTCCCGGTATAGTTTGGTAATATGTTTAGTCATCTAAGTAAGAATTAATGTTGTCTTAATTACAAATGAAATTCTTTTGAATTGTATTTCCTATAGAAATGGTGATGGTAGAGCAGTACTTCGTTCCTCGGTGAGAGAATTTCTGTGTAGTGAGGCTATGCACTACCTTGGAATTCCAACTAGTAGGGCTGTAAGGTAATTCCTTTTTCCTTGAAGTAATTTTCAGGACTGCATCATATTATCTCCAGAAATGTGTTAGGAAAACAGAGCAGACAAATCTCTGAGAATATAATCTCTTATAGTTCCTTATCATTCAAGGCGTTTCTTTTTTTTTTTTTTTAATTTTTTTTAGCTGTAGATGGACATAATGTCTTTATTTTATTGCTTTGTATGTGGTGCTGAGGATCGAACCCAGGGCCTCACGCATGTGAGGCAAGCACTCTACTGTTGAGCTACAATCCCAGCCCTCAAGGCGTTTCTTGACAGCAGATGAATGTTTGGATTCCCTTTGTTTCAGCTTGGTTGTAAGTGATGATGCAGTATGGAGAGATCAGTTCTACAATGGAAATGTTACGAAGGAACGAGGTAACCATCTTTAGACTGCTTACATAAAACTGAACTAAGTTCTTTAAGATCAACAGTTATTGGACAACTTTGTAGTCATCTTAAAAACAGCCCATGGTTTTCCAAGATGTAATTTCAGCATTGCAGTATCAGAATAGAGTAGCCTTTCCTGTGTCCTTACATCACTAATCCATCCATTTTAAAGGCAAACATCTAAGAAGTGAACAAAAACTGTTTAGAAGCAGCTGGAAAAAATGTCATAAAGCCAATAGAGGAAAATTCTTACATTTCACTCCCAGGAGAACCCTACAGATCTTTTCACAGAGCCTGATTGCTTTGACATTATGTTCTTTTT
This sequence comes from Geosciurus inauris, assembly GCA_004024805.1. Taxonomy (NCBI): domain Eukaryota; kingdom Metazoa; phylum Chordata; class Mammalia; order Rodentia; family Sciuridae; genus Geosciurus; species Geosciurus inauris. Next base: position 5,448 of record PVHX01002416.1, on the reverse strand, counting down.
CAATAAACTGAATTTTCTTTTTCCTTTGCATTTAGTAATTTAGAAATAAAATACTGTAGAGGGGGTGAGAAAGTATCCTGTAGAGGCACATTATACATTTAGAGAGGCAAAAGAGACTGAGAGAGACTTGACTTTGAATCTCTGGGGAAGAGAGGCGACCTGAAGATCAATAATTAACATGTTTAAGAGCTTAAAAGTGAAGCTGTCAAGAACCTTTGTGCTTTAGTGGATCTTGTGGACATCACTGTGTCTGTCATGTCCTGCATTCTTTCTGATGTTCATAGTTATTCACTAAGAGCACATTTTATGTACTTTATACTTAGTGCATAATGCATGTTTTGGTCTGTGCTGCTATAAAAACATTTTAGACTGGGTCATTCATACACAATAGAATTTTATTACTCAGTTCTAGAGGCTGGGAAGTTCAAGATCAATTTGCTAGCAGACTCTGACTGATGAGGGTTCTCTGCTTCATAGATAGCATTTTCTGGTTTTTTTTTTTAATTGTTTTTTAGTTGTTGATGAACACAATGTCTTTATTTTATTGCTTTATATGTGGTGCTGAGGATCAAACCCAGGGCCTCACGCATGCGAGGAAAGCGCTCTACCACTGAGCTACAATCCCAGCCCCTAGATGGCACTTTCTTATGGTGTCTTCAGATGATAGAAGGGAAGGCAGATCTCTGGAGCCTCTTTTATAAAGGCATTAATCCCATTCATGGGGACTGAGCCCCCATGACTTACTTAATAGCCTTCCAAAACCCCCACAATCTTAATGGTTTCAAATAATCCCAAGAATTTCTTCTATTAGTCCAGTAAGAGAATTTCTACATTTAAGTCTTCACATAAATACAGATACTTTGCCAGGTGCAGTGGCACACACCTGTAATCCCAGCAGTTCAGGAGGCTGAGAGAGGAGGACTGTGAGTCACATGGATTCTATTTACTAATTGTATTACTAACATCTGTAATCAAAACAGAGGAAGGCAATAGAAGGCTAAAAAGACAAAATGCATAGAGTCATTTTATTTCTTCAGTATATATATATGTGTGTGCGTGTGCGTGCGTGTGTGTGTGTGTGTGTGTGTGTGTGTATTTGGTACCAAGGATTGATCTCAGGGACACTCAACCACTGGGCCACATCCCCAGCCCTATTTTGTGTTTTATTTAGAGACAGGGTCTCACTGAGTTGCTTAGCGCCTTGCTGTTGCTGAGGCTGGCTTTGAACTTGAGATTCTCCTGTCTCAGCCTCCCAATGTGCTGGGATTACAGGTATGCACCACCATGCCTGGCTCTCAGTATATTTTTAAGTTAGAATATACCCAAGAATCTTTATTAGAGTTAATTTTCAATTAATTACAGGTCTAGAAGGCACTTATGACCTAAGCAAATAAAAAATTTATTAATTCCTTACTTCATAATGAGATACAGGGAAAGGGCCACTGATGAGGCAGTGGGGAATCTGTAGTTTGCAGAGAACAACTACTTCTCAGCCTTTAGCTATGCAGTTTCTAAAAGTGTAGTGGATCTAAGTATTCTGATTTGGATGATAGAGAAAAACTCTCGACTGTTCATGCAGTAGACATTAGTAGGTTTTTTTTTGTAAATTAAGTGGTTATCTTTTTTTAATTAACATTTAATTTTTAGGCAAACATTTTGCTGTTATTGGCATTTTTAAATACATTTTTTAAGTTGTGGATGGACACACTGATTTATTTTATTTATTTATCTTTATGCATTGCTGAGGATCAAACCCCGGGTCTCACACGTGCTAGACAGCATTCTCCCACTGGGCTACAACCTATACATAGTTTTAAGCTAACATACATGTTTCTTTTTAAGGTGCAGTAGTGCTGCGTGCTGCAAAATCATGGTTTAGAATTGGATCATTAGAAATTTTGGCTCATTATGGTGAACTGGATTTATTGAGGTTAGAAAATTGCTTTCTAAAATTTTTCCTGTTTTATGGAAAGGTAATTAACTATAAAAATGTACATATTTAAGATGTACAGTGTGATGTTTTGACATATGTGTACATCATGAAATGATTACCACAATTAAGCTCATTAACATATCCATCTCCTTGGTTACTTTGTATGTATGTGTGTGGTGAAAACACTTAAGATCTCCAAATTTCAGGTGTACAATATATTTTTATTAACCTCGGTCTATATGTGAGGTCCAAAGAACTTATTCATGTTATTACAAAAACTTTGTACCCTTTGTCTAGCATCTCCCCATTTCCCCCGAGTCCTTAGCTCCTGGTAACCACCATTCTGCTCTCTACTTCTATTGAGTCCACTTCTTTAGATTCCATATGAAAGTGTGATCATGCTGTATTTGTTTTTCTGCTTCTGCTTTGTTTCACTTAACATAATGTCTTCCAAATTTACTCATGTTGTTGCTAAAGCTAAGAAAATTACATTTTAAAAAATGGTACAGAAATGTTGGGGAAATGCTTATTTTTATGCTGTGAAGTTAAATATTTTCTGTTTTCTTATAAGTAAAGCCAAGAATTTCAATTAACAATTTGTGTGTGTATGTGTGTGGTGCTGCATATCAAACTTGGAGCCCCATGCCTGCTAGGCAAGCACTATCACTGAGCTACACTCTCACCTTCAGTTAATAATTATTTTTAAAAAATATTTATTTTTTAGTTTTAGGTGGACAGAATATCTTTATTTTTATGTGGTGCTGAGGATCAAACCCACTTGCTATGTGCCAAATACCTTGTGAGATTTCTAGGAAGTTAAAAAAAAAAAGAAGGATAACACCCAGTAGTCCCTTTTCTCAAAGAATTTATTATGTAATATGCACTCTGGTTATAACTGAGGGTCTTCATGCCACCCAGAGCCATAGGGGAAGTAACTCAAACTCCCCAATTCTGCAGCCTCAAGAAATCCATAGCTCTTCCTCCCAAGGCTAGGATTCCTGGGTGCATCCTCTCTCAGGTCTGTTCCTTTACACAGTGGGTTGACCCAGAAGTGAAGCCCAGCCCCTCCAACAAGATAGACAAGCAACAGTCCAGATTTACACAGAGCCTTTAGGACAGAGTACATCTTTCTGAAGATTTCTGTGGGGAGCCAGAGGAGAAGTTGTTTCAGCTTCCATCATTCTCTGTGGTCTTGGTGCCTACTGGGATCTGTGCACACGAAACTCCATCTTCTTAAAGCCAACTTAGCTAGATGTTACTTCAGATAAAAACATTTCTTCCTTTAAGAGGAATTCTGTTTCCATGTTAAGACAATACAGTTTTTAAAAAAATCATTATAAATATAGAAAAAAAATTATGCTAGACCCCTTGTATCATTTGGAATGCGGATCCTGTATTGTAGTTATTGGTGTAGGAAATCCAGATTTTGTACGTGAGGAATAAATCAGAATTATTCCCTCATGTACCAAAAGAGAAAAACAGAAGGAAATGAATCATCAACATTTATTATGATTGTTCTGAGTCTCTCTCTCTCTCTTTTAACAAATGTTTACTGAGTTCATGATCATCCTGCTGTTGAAGAGAGTTGTCTATTTTCACTGGGCATTCTTTCTGACCACCTATTTATTTTGGGGATCACTACTGCTTGGATTCTTCATGTGTGTCAGCTTTTCATCACTGTGACCAAAATAAATACCTGTCAAGAACAACTTAAAGGAGGAGAAGTTTATTTTGGCCCATGGTTTCAGAGGTTTAATCCATGGTTAACCAAGTCCATTGCTCTGGGCCCAAGGTGAGGCAGAATACCGTGGTGGAAGGAGGAGATGGAGTAGTGCTACTCACTTCCTGGCAGCCAGGAAGCAGAGCGAGGGAAGCTGGGAGAGGCCTCAAGGAAGAGGAAGGCTTCAGAAGCTTGCTCCATGAACCTGCCTCTTCCAGCCACACCCTCCCTGCCTCCAGTTACCACCTCGTTCGTTCAAATTAGGTTATAGCTCTCACATCCAATCATTTCACTCCAAACATTCCCAACACAGGAGCTTTTGAGGACACCTCATAGCCAAACCATAACACCATGCCACTGAAATTGTTCTATCTAGTGGTTATATTTCACTTATATCTCTGCCTTTGATGCATATTGTTCAGCAATTCATCCTTGAAAGGCCTGCTGCATTGACTAACAGGACGTTGCTCTCCTATTTCTCTATCTAGATATTAGATAAACTATACTATTGTTTTGACTGAGTTATAGTAATTTCCAAATCATATCTACAACTCATTTTGTTTTCTAGATTCCTTCTTATTCAACACAGTTAACTGTAGTGGTTAGTCAATTAGCTAGAATGGCTAGCTAAAATAGGGAATAAAAATATATTAAATAAGCACTTCAAATATTTTTAAAATTTCTTTTTATTTTTTAAAACAGCAGAATGCATTTCAAATTACAGTACATATATGGAGCGCTATTTTTCATTTCTCTGGTTGTAAACAAGGTGGAGTCACACCATTTATGTTTTCATACATGTACCTAGGGTAGTGATGTCCATCTCATTCCACCATCATTCCTAACCCCATGCTCCCTCCCTTCCCCTCCTTCCCCTTTTCCCTATCCAAAGTTCCTGCATTTCTCCCATGCTCCTCACCCTCACCTCCTTTATGGATCAGCATCTACTATTGGCCTTTGGTTTTGGGGGATTGGCTTATTTCACTTAGCACGATATTCTCCAACTCCATCCATTTACCTGCAAATGCCATGATTTTATTCCCTTTTAATGCTGAGTAATATTCCATTGTGTATATATACCACAGTTTCTTTATTTATTCATCTATAGAAGGGCATCTAGGTTGCTTCCATAGCTTAGCAATTGTGAATTGTACTGCTATAAACATTGAAGTGGCTGTGTTACTGTTGTATGCTGTTTGTAAGTCTTTAGGGTATAGGCTGAGGAGTGGGATAGCTGGGTCAAATGGTGGTTCCATTCCAAGTTTTCTAAGGAATCTCCATACTGCTTTCCAGGTTGGTTGCACCAATTTGCAGTCCCACCAGCAATGTTTGAGTGTGCCTATATCCCCACATCCTCGCCAGCACTTAGTGTTGCTTGTATTCTTGATAACTGCTATTCCGACTGGTGTGAGATAAAGTTTTGATTTGCATTTCTCTAATTGCTAGAGATGTTGAACATTTTTTCATATATTAGTTGATTGATTGTATATCTTCTTCTGAGAAGTGTCTGTTCAGCTCCTTAGCCCATTGTCTTGGTCTGGATCTATGACCAAGAATTGCTGAGCTCAGACTAATTTATTATTTTTTTTATTTTTATTTTTTTTTTAATTTTTTTTATTTAAATGTGTTTCAAGTCATAGTACATAAACAGAGCTCAGTTTTTCCATTTCTCTGGTTGCAAATCATAAAGAGTCACACTATTTGTGTCTTCATACATGCACCAGGGGTAGTAATGACCCATTCGATCAATCATCATTACTATTCCCATTTCCCTTTCCTTCCTCCCCCCTCCCCC
>PVHX01002415.1:0-169117 GCA_004024805.1 Geosciurus inauris | reverse complement strand
CTAGCTCACAGGGAACGAGGAAGTGCCAGGTCAGCAAGACTTTCTCAAACTTCTCTAATTTTGGAAAATGATGGAGCAAAACACAGAACTGATTTCCCCAGCAGTGATTATAGCCCTGAGTTGCGTTGCTCTTTTCTTATGCCTTCAACGAAAGAACTTGCGTAGCCCGCCGTGCATCAAGGGTTGGATTCCCTGGATTGGCGCTGGATGGGAGCTTGGGAAAGCCCCTCTAAAATTTGTTGAGAAAGCACGAATCAAGGTATGTGGCGCGGCAGGCGGGGTTTTCATAGAAGTTAACATTTTCCTTTTTATTTATTTTTTTCATTGGATTTCAAGTGCAATATTAGAAGACAGGAAACGTACCTGCTTCCTGAAATTAATTAATAAAACATTAATAAACATTGTTAATAAAACATTTTCAATACCTCTACTAACAATCAACAACCATGTCCTAGCAAGATTTTGCGAAGGAGACGAAATACAATGCAGGTTGCATCTGCCTTATTGGAAATAGAGATTAACTTTTGAGTGTTAGCGACTTCATCGAAGTTAATTTCTAATTTAATTTGTATTCAGTTTTAAGTGAATACATTTAAACTAAGGGCTTGCAATAGTTGGGAAAGACAGAAGTGTAATGTGATTTAAAGTTGTGAAAATGAGTAATAAGTTCATATGCAAAATGGAGCCAATACCAGGCTATTGTAAAAATTGCTTGCAAAATTGATCTTTAAAAATTTAAGGAGTATTGTTTTTCCTACTGGTATTGTTATTGATGAAAGGTGGTTGTAATAGATGTTTTTGTTCTTAAAGTGCCCTTCAAATGTTTGCGCACTTTAGGAAACATTTGCCAACCTTTTAATTTCTATTCAATTTCCAGCCACCAAGATTTTGTGATGATGTTAACCATCATCATTATTATGTATAAAATGACAATATTTTCTGTGCTGATTTTCTCCACATAGGTTTCTGTCTGGTTAGCCCAATTTACAGAATAATTTTAAATATAGTAGCATTATATATACTGTTGATGGTTTACCTTCAAAATTTCCGAGATTCCAATTTAGTTTAAAATCTTGGAGAATATTAAAGAGAACTAAGATGAAGTAAGAGTAACCCAGAATATCACACCTGAAATGAGACATTAAAAATTTACTGTATATTATTTTGCCTTTATCCCTATGCATTTGTAAACTATTGAGTAAATAACAGTGGCATAATACTGTAATACTATTTTCTGTCCCTTTGAATTTAAAATTTAATGTGAATAGTTTCCTCGTGTCAGTATATCTCTGAATCTTCTTTTTAATAGCTGTATTTTATGATATAAAGATATAATAGTTTACTTAAATCTCAGTAGTTGCATACATAAGTTGTTGCCACCCTTTTTCTTTACCTCAAACAATGTTTCAAAAATATTCTTAGCATGTGTGTATGTGGTTGTACATTTTGCACTTATCTGTTTCCTCAGAGTGAATTACTAAAAGTAGAATTGCATGTGAGAATATGCACACTTAAATTGTGTATCATGTTACCCTTGTGCAAAGATGTAACAATATGCATTTTTTACCTTTCTTTGAGTGTATGATTGCATGCCTTCTCATATCCTGGATCGTAGTGGGTATCAAAATTCTTGGTAACTTTTGCTAGTCTGGTATATGAAATAAGGTATCTCCTAAAGAAACACTCCTTTGTCCCTCACAGCCTTCTGTAGGCATCTGATTCTGATAATTTTTAAGGATTTTTTAATAATCTTGATTAGATCAAATATTTGTAAGGGCTCTGTAGCTTGCTTGCTCTCCCCCCACCCTTCTTCTGCACTGCTGGGGATGGAACGTAGGGCCTCATGCATGCTAACCAAGCACTCCATCACTGAACTACATCTCCAGCCCTCTGTAGCTTTTCTTAAATGAATCAAGTTATATGAGTCAACTATAATATTATGTGACATGATACAAATTACATTTTTCTAGTACTAAAATACAAAATATGACTATATTGTTTTATATTTGATACTGAAAGTTATTAAGCCTCACTCTTGCCTCTTCCCTTGTACTGTTTATCTGGGCAGGATGCTAAGAAGGGGTGGGAACTCCCATCTTTGGTGCCAGGGGAGATTTAAACTGTACAAAACACCAACTCTTACTGGGAGATGAAATTGACAAAATTATATTGTTATTTTGTGTGAATGTATGAATATGTAGCAACAAATCCCACTATTGTGTAAAAAATAAGCAACTATTAAAAACAAATTATTAAGAGGCTATTGAGAATACAAGGAAACTTGGAGATGAATAATGCATTCATATCGTGATCATAGCAGTGATTTTACAGATATATATATATACACACACACACATATATATGCCAATTTTAGCATACTGTACACTTTAATATGCAATTTATTGTATGTCAGTTATACTGCAATAAAAGTTAAAATAAAATAACCCTCAAGCAGAAATGCTCAGACCAGACCACTGCTTGACTGCAATAAAACTCCTAGGGGAGAGCTGCTTCTTAAGCCATTTTCAGGTCAACTTGGGAAACCAGTGGTACTCTTCCCAGAAAACCTTCCCCATTATGTAAGTAATAAACCTTTCTGTACTCCCTTCTTGTGTGTGTGACATCATCAGTCTTGACATTTGAACCGTATTTTGAGTGCAGGGTTATTTCTGCTTTCTCACAGCAGCTGCAGTAGGTTCTAATTGGTAGCCTTGCATGTAAGTGGCTACTGTAGAAGACTACTTACTGCATACTGAACCATTTAAAGTTGCAGCATAAGAGATTGTCCTCTCAGCTTCTTCCACCCCCGGAGAAGGCAGAGAAGAGAAAGGTTTGGTGACTGTAAAAATCTTTCCTTTATTTTTATTTAATAATTGATTATGTATTGATATAGTTCAATTTTTCAAAAAAATAAAAACTGTAGTGAGAAATCTCTTTGACCTCTGTTTTCCTCCACTCAGTTCTTACCCCTTATTCTCAGCCTTGGTAATACTAATTCATTTCTTTTCTTTTTTAAAATTTCTTTTTAGTTGTATATGAACACAATATCTTTATTTATTTATTTATTATTTGTGGTGCTGAGGATCGGACCCAGTGCCTCACACATGCGAGGCAAGCATTCTACCACTGAGCCACAACCCTAGTCCCACTAATTCATTTCTTATATATCTTTTCATAGTTTCTTTAACCATATACAAACAAATACAGTTGTAGATTCTTATTTTCCATCTTTTATAAGCAAAATTCATCATACTACCCACTGTTTTTTGGTCAAAAGATACTGAAATCTTTACATATCAGTGCTATCTAGAACTTTTGATTTTTTTTTAACATGCATGGATATAGCTAACTTTATTTAACCTGTCTCCCCATTGATAATCATTAGGGTAGATTTCTAAAAAAATTCATAATGACCACCACCTTTTGCAATCCATTCCCATGTATAATCACCTTCTGTGAGGTGTCAGCAGAACTTAGTAACTCCCTTCTAATAAATAAAATATGGCATAAATGATGGGATGTGACTTGTGTCCTTAAGCTTTCATTTGGACAGCAGACTCTATTTTATTCTCAGCTCACACACTTTGAGCTCAGCTCAGAGACCATAAGGTAGAAACAGAGGGAGGTCCTGGCCTAGAGCCAGTAAAGAAGGAAGGACTGTGGCAAACTGAATCCTGCCACCCACCATGTCACCTTGGCATTGAGTCCTAACCTAGTTGACTCTGGAGATGGCTGGTGCTCTGTCTTTAGTAAGTAAGTTCACAACAGAAAAACCCATGTTGTAAACCTGATATTTTTAAATTTTGAGACAGAGAATTTTGTTTATATTTCAAACAGTCTGGCTATGTCAATCTTACATTATGATTTATAACTTTTTAAAGCATAAGTCTTTGATAAAATCTCTAGCACACTGGCTGTGAAAGTAATATTAAAGGTCTAATAGTATGTGTCTGAGGCTGCCCGTTGGCAGCTAAGATTATCTGTTTGTTGACATGATGGAAACACTATTTGGAAATAGTATCCCAAAGTGCATTAGGACAAGTTTGGGTATTTTGCAGTGAATGATTTCATAAAACTCTTGAAAAATTGTTGACACAAGTAAGCATCATGATTTTTTAGACTTTATTAAAGGAAATGGTATCTGCCTCCCACTACTTTTAGAGTGCTAAAATTCATAAATAAGAGTGCAAGATCCAGCTAGCCATCAGGCCTCCCCAAAACACAGTTCCCTACATTAAAATGGCTTAACTAGATAACTTCTTCAGCCTACTTGCTTAAACAGCTCTTTCTAAGGACACCTACTTGCCCATGGAAGTGGTATTTGATGGCCTCATATGTAGTAATCTATTTTGAGTTAAAATCAATTTTCTCTAATATTATTATAGCTACCTCAACTTTTCTTGGGTTTTCATGATACATATTTTTCCATCCCTTACTTTCTACTGTTCTGAGTTTTTATAATTTGTCTCATGTGAAATACAAAATACATTGAGCTGAATGAAAAAAAAAAGTAACATCAGAGTTTATATCACTAAGTGTTTATATTAGAAAAAAATAAAAACTGGAGTCAATAATCTGAGCTGCCTCAAGACTCACCCAAATTAGCCAAATAAACCCAAAGCAACAGAGGGAAAAAAAAATTTAAAAAGCAGAAAACAATGAAATTGGAAATGGAAAAGGCATTGGAAAAAAATCAATGAAGGAAAAATTTGGTCTTTTTAAAAGATCAAAAAAAATTTCCAGACCTCATGCAAGACTGATAGAAGACAGAAGTGACCAGTGTTAGGAATGAAATAGAGGATATCGCTGTGGACCCTGCAGACATCAAAAGAATGATGGAACACTATAAATAGCCCCGCATACATGAATTTAACAACTTAGTTGAAATGGACTAGTTCCCAGAAAAACATAAACCACCACTACTATTCAACAAGACATAGATAATTTGAGTAGACTATACTATTAAGAAAATTGAATTTGTAATTTTAAAATTCCCCTAAAAGAATTCTCTAGGTACAGATTGTTTCACTGGGGGATCATACCAGATGTTTAAAGAAGTAACAGTTAGACACAATCTCTTCCAAAAAGTAGAACAGAAGGGAATATTTTTCAATCTATTTTGGGAAGCCACTATTACTCTGATATCAAACCAAAGACAGTGCAAATGAAGAAAACCTCAGATAAGTATCTCAAATGAATACAAAAGCAAACGTATAAACTAAACATCAACAAATAAAATTTAGCAATATATGGAAGGAATTAACAAGTAAGGGGAATTACCAGGGATGCAAGATCATTTTGATATTTGAAAATCAATCAGTATAAAGTACCATATCAACAGACTACCAGAGAAAAAGTGTATTATTATATCCCTTGGTGCAGAAAAGGCATTTGACAAAATTTAGTATTCATGATAAAAAAATAAAACATTCATAAAATTAGGAATAGAAGAAAAGTTCTGCAGCTTGACTAAGAACATCAACACAAATCTTACAGCTAAAGGATACTTAATGATGAAAGACTAATGTTTCCCCTCCATGATTGGGAACAAAGCAAAGATTTCTGATATCACTACTGTTAATCAATACAGTGCTGGAACTTTTATCCAGTGTAACAAAGCAAGGGGAAAAAAATAAAATACATATGTTTGGAAAGGAAGAAATAAAACTTTCCCAGTTTTCAGATGATAGGATTGTCTGTGTAGAAAATCCCAAAGAATAAAATAAACAAACAAAAAGACAAACAGAAAAACCTCTTAAGAACTTTTTTTCAAAAATTTTTTGTAGTTGTAGATGGACAGCATGCCTTTATTTTACTTGTTTATTTTTATGTGGTGCTGAGGATGGAAACCAGTGCCTCACTTGTGTGAGGCAAGCGCTCTGCCACTGAGTTACAGCCCCAACCCCTCTTGAGAACTTTTTTAAGGTTCTATTCAGTTTTCAATTGTATTCCTACATACTAACAATGAATATGTGGAAACCATTATTAAAAATATAATGTCATTTATAGCCATTCAGAAAAATATATATAGATATAAAATTACCAAATATGTACATGACTTACATGCTAAAATCTATGAAACACCAATTTTTAAAAATCAAAGTCTTAAGTGGGAGATATTGCTATATTCATGGATTGAAAAAACCATCATAGTAAAGATGTCAGTTCTCCCCAAATGGAAATCCAGTTTAATGCAAATACTATCAAATTCCCAGCAAAAGTTATTGTAAATATAAGCAAGATTACTCTAAAAATTATACTGAAGGGCAAAGGAACTAGAGCACCTAAAATAATTCTGAAAAAGAAAAGTAGAAGGAATCATTCCATTCAATTTCAAGATTTATTAATAATCCAGACTGTGTAATATTGGCAAAGGGATAGATAAAATGATCAATAGAGCAAAACAGAGAATTCAGAAAAAGACCCATACTAATAGCTAACCTGGTTTTTGACAAAGGTGCAAAAACAATTCAACAGAGTAAAGATAGCCTTTTCAACCAATGGCGATGAAGCAATTAGACACTCTTAAACTGTCAGGGAAGGAGTACTCAAAGAGGGGACTCAACCCAGGACAAATGGGATCCTTGGCATACATAAAGGAAAAGAATTTCAGCATGCCTCAGTTGGAGGCACAGATTTATTTAGAAAATTTATGATGAGGCTGAAAGACCTGAGCTAAATAAACTCCATGACAGGCTTCAGACCCTCCAGAAAGACTAGTAGGCCTGAGTTTAGATCCCAGGAAAAGCCACATATTGCTCAAGGCTAAAGCCACTCCCCAACCACCCTCAGAGCAGCCAGTCAAAGGTTAAAAATTATACACCTGGCATTCCTGAGGTCTGAGTCAGGGTCTAGGAGACTATAGATAGTTACTTTGTACAAACTAGCCAATCACTCAACGCATGCCCAAATCCCATGTGGGCCCTTTAAACTCACCTGTAGTTGGTCATTTTCAAAAGATTCTCTAAGGTCATGATTGGGTCCCACCAAATGTAATGAACACCCCCCAGATTCTGAATGGTCAATATTGTCACCATAGGTGCTGTATAATTGTAATTGGTGCTTGTGTAATGATGTGATGCATACATCATGTCCACTGCCACCACCTGTCCCCTCCCCCTATAAAAACCTGCTCAGCCATTGTTCGGGCCACACCTCTCTACCCGCTGCATTGGTGAAGGTGTGCGGTCCCTGCTTGAGCTTGAAATAAAGACCCCTTTTGTGATTACATTGGGATTGGACTCCTGGTGGTCTCTGGTGGTCTCATGAGCTTGGGCATTACAAGGCCTATTGAGAGAGACAGAAAGAGCAAGAGATAGCAGCCCCTTGGTTTGGGATATTAAGATTTATGGAGGGACAGAACTAGGGCTGGGCTGGAGGTGGAGTCAGGACAGAGTTACAGGGTTTCACATCAGTTTTCCTAGTGCTTATGTATTGCCTCCACCTCATATTACTTTGGGGGCAAGGTTGCCAGCCTAGGGCAGGAGCTGGGTTGCTCAAGAATTGCTTGCTTTGCATTACAATGGTTCATGGTCATTTCCTTCATTCCAGTGGGCACTTTTGTTTTTGAGACTCAGTATATCTTTCTTTTTCTGTATCCCAATATTCCTGTTTCAGTAAACAAAACAAACAAAACTCCAAACAACAAAACGTGCATGTCAACTTAAGTCTCACATCTTAAACAAAAATGAACTCAAAATAGATCATGAACTTAAATGTAAAACATAAAACTATAAAATTTTTTAAGGAAAAAACCAAAGAGACTATAATCTTAATATAGGGCTAGGAAAGAGTCCTTAGATTTTAGCCCCTACCCATCCATATTGCGAAATGCCACTTTCCATTGTTATGGTTTAGATCTGGACTATCCCCTTCCATATCTCATGTGTTCAGAGTTAGAGCTTCTGGAAGTAATTGGATCATGAGTGCACTGATCTCTTCAGGGCTGATTGGACTACTGGCATGTGGGAACTGTTGGAGGAAGAAGGTCATGGGGATGTGCCCTGGGAGGGTTTATCTCCCCGCTACACCCTGCTCTGCTTCCTGGCCACCATAAGGTGAGCAGCTTTCACACAATGAAAGACTCATCTCCTAAGTATTGATTAGTGAACAACTGCAGATAGGTAATATTGGAAAGCAATGTAGATGTCTGGGTCATGACTGTGGGAAGATGAGCATCACCTTTTAGTGATGCAGTGATTCTGGGACCTACAGTTGCCTGGTAGCTCCCATGCCTGTATCACAGGAGTAATCATCTGCTCTAATGGTAGGTGTAGAAATGACTGTTAATGAAGTTGCAATGAGCATAAGTGATGTTCTGTGATGTCTATAATAACTGAAATGGGCTATGAAAGTATAGTTTCTTATGATAGAATCATGGATAAGATTATGGTTTCTTGCCTACATTCATCATTAAATCAGATGCTAAATTATAGTTGGAATTCACTGAAAATGATATCCTTCTTCCCCAGCAAGATCATGGAATCCCTGAAGTGAAACTTCATGCTAGAATATGTTATATAGGCTGCTAGGAATGATTCAAGAGAGAAAGAAAAAAAAATTGATGTAGGAGAAAAAAGGCATAAACGTAGAAAAAAGAGAAGGCGAGGGAGCATAGGGCCCATAAGTCAGGGAAGGAGCTGGCACTTCACAGCAGCAGGACCTTCTGTCTGAGTTAACAGAAGGAAAGCCAGAGAATGGGCGCAAGTGGACTTGGTCACCCAGATGTGGTGGTGAGAAGATAAGGCTGTTCTCAGTCCATGGCCTGCATCTTTTCCAGGGAGTTATAGGGCAGTGACAGTGTCTCAGAGTGGAAAGAATTGATTAAGCTGTACAGGTAAATTTGCCATTTTGGAAAATACGGAAGTGAGCAGGCGAGTGGACAGATAAGTAGTTGAGATTGCAAGACACAGTTGAGGGACCACGAATTTCTTGTAAAAGCAACTGGCAATTTTGTGTCTTTTTCCTCAGCAATGTCAAGCTATTAGTGGTTTATAATCCTATTGATATCTTGACAACAATGGCTTATGTCACAGTGTTGATGTATTTTTTAGTTATTATTTATAATTATTATTTTCTAATAATTATTTTGTGCTGCCAGGCATGGCAAGCTTACATGCCTGTAATCCCAGCAACTTGGGAGACTGAGGCAGGAGGATCTCCAAGTTTGAGGCCAGCCTCAGCAACTTAGTGTGACCCTTAGCAACTTAGGAAGGCCTTTTCTTAAAATAAAAAATATAAAAGGGGCTGAAGACGTAGCTGAGTGGTAAAGTGCCCCCAGGATCAATCCCCAGTACCAAATAAATAAATAAATAATACTAATAATTACTGTTATTATTTCATACTATAAGAAAGGAAGATATGAGTAAATAATAACTATCTTATTATAGACATTATTAGGACAATAAATTTGGATTTATATAACAACATGGCTGAAACAGTCAAAATTTATAATGATCAAATATAGTTCTAACAATATTTTTTGTGACTATTACTTCGGTATTGAGGTTCTTGAGGAAAATATAACCATGCTCAGAAATACTTATTAAGGGGCTGGGGTTGTGGCTCAGTGATAGAGCACTTGCCTAGCACCTGTGAGGCACTGGGTTTGATCTTCAGCACCACATGAAAATTAAGTAATTAATTTTTAAAAAGTTGGCTCACACTAGTGGCTTTAAACAATAAAGAAAAGAAATACTTATTAATATGAACTGTGTTTCTGTGTTTTATTTCAGTATGGACCAATATTTACTGTCTTTGCTATGGGAAACCGAATGACATTTATTACTGAAGAAGAAGGAATAAATGTATTTCTAAAATCCAAACAACTAAATTTTGAGCTAGCTGTACAAACTCCAGTCTACCGTACAGGTAAATCATACATTCAGATAGTTCATTTCAAGTACAACATTGGAATTCAAGAATAGTTTTAGGCAAAAATGACATCCTCACGGTTCTGTCAAGAATGACGATGCCCCATTGCTTCTTTCTCCAGGTAGAACTAGAAGGAGAAAAGAACATGGGATAGCCAGCGCGGTGGCGCACACCTGTAATCCCAGCACTTTGGGAGGCTGAGAGAGGAGAATCGCGAGTTCAAAGGCAGCCTCAGCAACAGCGAGGCGCTAAGCAACTCAGTGAGACCCTGTCTCTACATAAAACACAACATAGGGCTGGGGATGTGGCTCAGTGGTCGAGTGCCCCTCAGTTCAATCCCCGGTACAAAAAGCAAAAAAACATGGGATGAACTTCTCTGATCATTGAAGGGCAAATTATTGGCAGACTGAGACTTCTGACTTCAGTTAGACATGTGAAAGACATGGGGTTACCTCACTGATTGTTTTTAGAGAATATTTGGCATGTGTATCATGTTGCAGCACCCAAAATATTGGTAAAACTGTTCTGCTGCTGTGTGAGGATAGCTCTTGGCTTGATTATGCGTTGTTACTCCACTTCCTGTGTAGGAAGCCCCTTAATGGCTTTTCCTGACATATCGCACAGGGCTAGTAAGGTAAGCCAGGACCTGGCTTGCCTGTTCACAAATTCCCCATCTAATTTAGTGACTGCGGGCTTGTACCGGGGGCAGGCTTCTAGGGTGGCTGGCTGCCTTCTTGTCTTCCCAGGCTGCGGGTCTATGTGCTGAAGCTATTTGTCCTTGAACCATGCAAAGCTGGTTCACTCTCTGCTTGTTTGTTTTCTCTGCTTTCACAATGTTTGTACTTGTTTCTACCATCTGTGTCTTTTTTTTTCTTTTTTTCTTCTTCATGTCATCCCTCATGCATTTCTTAGTATTATGATGAAAAGTTTTAAAGTTATCAGTGATCAATAACAGCTATTGTTTTCTTCTTGTTTGCATGAAAATCACATGTTGGTTAAATGCTATTTAGTGCTTGTTGATATATGGATTGTAGAATTTCTGATCAAGAAATATAAATATCTTAAAGGCTTTTAATCTGTATGGTAACATATCCTTTTAGAAAAAAATACTAACTTACCTATTAGAGGTTCATGGAAATTATCATTTCTTTTCACCTGTGCCTCTCCAGAGGCCTTTTATGTTTAAATATTTATGTTTAACAGATGAAATATAATAATATTTACTCTTGAGCTTAAGCCAGTTTTCCATTTCTTTCCTAAATTCTCGTGGAGAAGATGTATGCTCAGGAAATCTACAGCTTATTTTTAATTAACTTACACAAAACATAATATACACATAATAAGATGATGAAATACAAAATTATATTTTTATATTTGATAAAAGGTACTTCAAAGGCAATACAAGATAAAAGGAAAATCTAAGGAAATGTGTTTTTAAACAAACTTACATTCCCACTACCCCAACCTAACTGGAAGTATATATTGTGAAAGGAACATGAATATAAAGGAAATAGTGGAGTCAGTTATTCATGGGATTTGAAAAGGCTTTCTGATAGAAGTAACATTCAAGAAGATACTAGAAGGATAAATAGAAATTAGTGGAAGAAATGTGGATCCTATCAATGTGGGTGGTAGGTGGGGTAGAGTTTGGGGTGGTAAAATAAAGAATGTTCTGAGCATATAGAATAGTTTCTGAAAATGCTGGGATATGTAAAATATTGTGTATTTTCAATATGCATGGAATATAGATTTGGAAGAGGAAGGAGCAGAAAACCAATCCTCTCCATTCCTTAAAGTGAATCACCCTCTAGACTGGTGCTGTCTCACAGTATGGATTAAGAATCTCCACTCACATTTACTTGCCAGATGTGATTTTCTGTATGGAGAAGACTTTGGTAATCTCCCCTACTGACCAAGTATTGGCAGAAGTATACTGTCTGTATGCTTTAAGGAGTGGTTGCTTATTTTGACAGTAGTTTTCTCTGTTTACAGCATCAATTCCAAAGAATATCTTTTTAACACTGCATGAAAAGCTATATATTATGATGAAAGGGAGAATGGGGATCTTCAACATACATCACTTTACTGGGCAACTAACTGATGAGTTACATGAACAACTGGAAGACTTAGGCGCTCAGGGGACAATGGACCTGAACGACTTTGTAAGGTAAATAAGTAAATAAATAAATGTGTTAGTACGATTTAATCATGCTTTTCTAGAATGAAAATAAAATTTGAATACAATACATTGGGCTTCAGAAATTACTTGGTGTAATGAAGTAATTAGAAACAAATTGATTCAGTATAGTTAATGAAGTCTACCTAATGAGGCTATTAGAGATTTCTTTTAAAACTCTTAAATTTTAATTAATATGCAATTTTGGTTTAGCCCTTCAATTTTGGGATAAGCAAATAAGCCAATACAATCACTTCGATACATGTATAGTAATTTCTACACCATCCTTCCAGTAATTTTGCATATGTCACATGGATATACCTCTCACAATTGTCACACACCCACCATTCAGAGCATTCTGAGATGATCAGATGCTGAGAGGACAGGGGAGAAAAGGGAATCAGGTGGATCCCGAAGGTCCAGGAGGTGCCTGCGAGACTTCAAAAGGTAGTCCAGCCAAAACCAGTGTGGGCCTCAGGACTGCTTTAAGATTATCTTAGAAAGTAGGTCCCAAGAGAAATGAAAGAGCTGGGGCAGGGTCAGTCAACCCTGTTCTAAAGCTTCCTGGAAAAGTTTAAGGCTGGGTGTGGAAGCCACGAGAACAAATTCCCTCTACACATAAAGAGATGAGAGATTTGGTAGATTGGAAAACTTGAAGCTGTTTTCCACCTCAGTGGAATTCTGGAATGCTGGAGGCAAAATCCAAAACATAATGACGTGTAGCAGTGTGTTAGAAGTTCAGAAAGAGAGGTGGGGAAATCAAAAACAACTGACCAAACTTAGAAATTTGCTAAAGCTTGCCTAGTATTGATAATAAAACAAAGCAAATCCCTGGATGTTTTCGAAACTTTGGAGGAAGGTGATCCCAAAGGGGCATACATATCTTTGATATTAGAATATCTTTGAATATTGAATATTTTAGATATTCATTATCTTCACTATGCCACATTAATCATTTTATTCACTTACAGTAGAAAGTATTAAAGATTAGAGTATATTTCAATAGACAGTAGTTTGAATATGTGGGATCCTGTAGGAATTGTGAAATTTGGTGACTACTACTGCCCTTGATTGTCTGGTTATTTTTTGCTGCTATTGAAAGGCATAGGCTGTACCTTAGACATTGTTATTGCTTTTTAAATAAATACTTGTTGAACTGTACTGAATTAATTTGCTTCTGTTTATTATCTTCTCTTTGTCAGGCTCTATCTAATATGTTTGCTTTGAAAGGATTTTAGAATCTTCAGATAAATAAGACCATATTTCAGCTCTCCCCAAATCATCTTGACCACAGTTAGCAGATATTAAAATTTTTTAAGAGTAATTTTTCCCCCAAAGAAACTGTCACATAGTATCTACCTCTCATAAGTCACCTCTTTTGTATCTTGTACCTTTCTTCTTCTGTCATTGGGTCTACTTACTGTGTGTTCCTATCTTTGTAGGCATCTCCTTTATCCTGTCACAGTGAATATGCTCTTTAATAAAGGTTTGTTTCTCACATACAAGAAGAAAATCAAGGAGTTTTACCAGCATTTTCAAGCTTATGATGAGGGTTTTGAGTATGGGTCCCAGATGCCAGAATGGCTCCTGAGGTAGGTCACTGATTCTTTGTACAAGCTCCTCTCAGCAATTTATACAGTCTTCTCATTTCTCTTTTTCCAAGTAAATATAATAGCAATTTAAGTGGGAGAGGAGTTATTTCTATGACCAGTTTGTGTTTTAGTGTGTGAATGTGAGTTGAAGGAGGAACGAAAGAAAAGAGATGCATTTCTTGCTTTTTTCTTTTTTTGATGAGCAAAATCAAAAGAGCTACAGAGTGAGAAAGATGGGATGAAGAATTTATTTTGAGGCCTTTTATTCTATGTAGAGCTTATTACTCTGACATTGATTCAGTTTGGATTCATGTTAAGGCATCGAGTATGACCAGTCTCAGCCCTGTTCTCTCTGAAGCAAAAGGAGGTGTGACCAAATGTATTTCTTACAGTTGGTTCAGATAAATGTTTGTAAGATGATTAAAATGCAAACTAAGTGCATGAGATTTTAATTTCTTGGCAGTTGTTCTATGCCTTACGCCATTTGAGTTATTTTTAGTACTATGGACTGAGTAGCTCATAAGCAATAGAAATTTATTTTTCAGAGTTCTGGGGGCTGGGAAGTTGGAGATCAAGGTCCCAGCCAGATGGGTTTTGGTGACAGTTTGTAGACTGTCCGCTTCTCACTATGTCCTCACGTAGTAGAAGGGGTGTGCAACTTCTGTCCAGGCTCTTTTATAAGAGAACTAATTCCCTACATCAGGGGACCTTCCAGAAGGTCCCACCTCCTAATACCATACCTTGGGGACTAGGATCTCAATGTAGGATTTTGAAGAGGACACAGACATTTAGACTGTTGCACCGTATATTGGTGACTTGTTAGAAAAGATTAAAACAATGATAGCCAGTTTCTTTATAGGTTTAATTCAGCAACTGGTCTCTGTGCTGGGTTTTCCTCCTTTTACAACTCAGAACAGCCATAGCAAAAGTAAACCAAAAGAGTTGTACAATCTCTTTTCTTCTTCAATGCCAATACATTAGGAATCCAGATGTTTATTTTGCAAAAGACTAAAATGTTGTTCCCTTTGTCCTCTCAATTGTCCTTGTGAACTTATGAAGTAGACCTCATATGAAATAGACTTCATATTAAAATCTGCTTGAAAATAAAGAAAACTTTGGGAGAAATAATTCTAATTCTGTAGACATTCCCTCTTTCATACTATGACCCATTACTCCTAACATGCTTTCAAATTAATTTCTACACACATATTTTTACCTCATGCAGAAATTGGTCAAAATCCAAAAGGTGGCTCCTAGCCCTATTTGAGAAAAGCATTCCAGATATAAAAGCATATAGATCTGCAAAAGATAATTCTGCGGTAAGTATCTCTTAGCTTCTTTTGCTAAAATACATATGATGAAGATAGTAATAAACTATGATTGTTAAAAACATTTTTACTAAAAGGCATGTGTTTAATTAATGACACTGTTGTGCCAAGTGGATATACTGGATATGTTTACATATTTTATTATTATATCTACACAACATTGAGGTAGCATTCCTATTCTACACAAGAAAAAAAGCGGAGGCTACAAATAACAATATGAAACAAAATTATAATATTCTTTATCATCATACAGTTCGACTGTGTCAAAGAAAAAAATTTAGTTTAAAGATCTTAATAGACCTTACTTTGCAATTTCAGAAAACAATAAATAATCTGATTGTCTGAGCAGAAGAGGTTGGTTTCATAGATAGAGAAGGGCTGAAAACAAACTAACAATTAAAAAAAAACAGAAACAAAGAGCAAAAAGCAGATCATTTGTTTCAAAGTCAATTCTCATAAAGATAGAGGACAGGGAGAACAATATAAGAATGCCTATCAAGGGGCTGAGGTTGTCGCTCACTGGCAGAGCACTTGCCTCACACATGTGAGGCACTGAGTTCTATCCTCAGCACTACATAAAAACAAATAAAATAAAGATATTGTGTACATCTATAACTAAAAAATATTTTTTAAAAAGAATGACTATCCAGGTGTGGTAGCACACATCTATAATCCCAGTGGCTTGGGAGGCTGAGGCAGGGAGACTGCAGGTTTGAGCCAGCCTCAGCAACTTAGTGAGGCTCTAAGGAACTTACTGAAAGCCTGTCTCAAAAAAAAAAAAAAAAAAAAGGCTGGGGATGTATGGATGTGGCTCAGTAGTTAAGCATCTTTGGTTCAATCCTTAGTACCAAAAAACAGAACAAAATGAACAAACAAAAAAAGAATGACTGATTAGTTAATAATCAAACATCAGATTACTTTTGGTTATAATATAGATCTCATATTAAAATCTACCTGAAAATAAAGAAAAAATTAGGAGAAATAATTCTAATTCTATAGACATTCCCTCTTTTATACTATGACCCATTACTCCTAACATGCTTTCAAATTATTTTCTATACACATACTTCTGTATACATAAGGATTAATATATTTAAAGATTAAAGCAAAGGGAACTTCATTGTTGTGCCAATTGGCTATTTGGGAAATTTGGCTATCAGTCATTCTCCTGATTTCTTAGAAAATGAGAGCACAACTTAATGATGATTTGATAATGTATAACTTTAGCCTGGGTAACTGCATTTGATTTTCAGTCTGGTCTATAGTGCAGGAATTTAGTCCAAAACAATGGCCTAGTGCAGGAATTTAGTCCAAAACAATGGCCTCTGATAATTTTTATTTAATAGCTACGCCAATAGTGACAAGAGGGATTAATAGCAAACTTGGACAGGATAATAAAGCTCTACAAAGTAGACACAGTTGATGATGCCACTACCACCAGCTGTTCTTTCTTTGGAAAAGATAGAATAATGCGATTTAAAGTGCAAGGTACTAGGACCAGTGCCCTCAGTGTTAGTCTATGCCTGTGGTTCTTCCCTGAATCAGAAGTTCTGGGGTAGACAGAGCCCAGCAGCCTGGTTTCACAAGCCTTCCCAGGTGTTTCTGAGGCTTTCTAATGCATGGGTTTCACCCTGGCAGTTACTATAATCACCTCTAGGAATTTTTGATAATGATGTGATCTGATGCATGGGCCCACTGTCACTCAAAACCTGGGTTTCTTTGGTCTGGGATGCTTGGGCTCAAACGTGGTTGCCAGTGGATGATCACGGCAGTTCTTGAACTCTTGGCCTCAGTTTCCTCACGTATTTCATAGAGTCATTGTCAGAGTTAAATGAGTTAATTTTTGTTAATTACTTAAAATATAGTAAGGACTAGCCAGGCGCGGTGGCACACACCTGTAATCCCAGCACTTAGGGAGGCTGAGACAGGAGGATCGTGAGTTCAAAGCCAGCCTCGCAATGGCGAGGTGCTAAGCAACTCAGTGAGACCCTGTCTCTACATAAAACACAAAATAGGGCTGGGGATGCGGCTCAGTGGTCAAGTATCTCTGAGTTCAATTCCCAGTACCAAAAAAAATAGATAGATAGATAGATAGATAGATAGATAGATAGATAGATAGATAGGACTAGTTAAGAGTTCATCACTATTGTAATTATTTTAAAAAACCAAATCTTTTTGTACTTAAAGATGACATCAAGAGCAGGAAAGATGGTGGAATGAGATTTTTCAATGCCCTACATACATGTATGGCTGCATATGTGGTGTAACTATATTGTGTACAACCAGAGAAGTGAAAGTTGTGCTCCATTTGTGTACAATCAATCCAAATGCATTCTGCTATCATGTATACCCAATTAGAATAAATAAAGATGACATCAAGAGCTTCGTTTGTCTTTAGTTTTATGATAAGAGTTGTCTCAAACAACTTAACTGTGAAGAGGAATATAGTCTTAGAAGAAAGAAATGTGTGGATGCTCACATCTCTCTCTCCTAAATAAAGGAATAGAAAGCTATTCTGGAATGCTTCTCATTGACAGAAATGTTCAAGAAAAACGTCCTTTTTACAGATAGACACAGGCAGACATACATTTTTGTTTTCATTGCTCTCCAGAGTTTAGGGACAGAAGTATATGTATATGGAAAGTATACCCACATCTGTAATCTGTGGGCCTATAGAATACAGTTTTTAAATCCCAAGCTAAAATTCCTTAGATCTGTAGAATAACGTTTATTTTTCTTACTGTGAAGAAATGAGGCATTTTTAATCATAGGCACTTCAGTTCCCTATTTGAATAAAAACAAAATCTGAACTTTGCAGAAGTTAACCCAACATTTAAGACTTTGGGGAAAAAATTCAGCTTCAACATTCATGAACTTTTTAAATTTTTTGTTGTATTGAGTCCCTGTTTTCCTTCAGCAGTGTTCATACTGAGCTTCTTTTTATGCCCACTATCTTTGTTTAATTAATTAATTAATTAATTTTACAGTAGAATGCACTTGACATATTGTACACAAATAGAGCACAGCTTCTCATTCCTCTGGCTATACATGGTGCAGAGTCACACCAATTGTGTAATCATACATGCATATAGGGTTCTTTTTTTATTGTTTAATATGGGCTTGGAAGAAAATGAGACTTTTTTATCTTTTACTGTATAAGGCCTGATTAAGCAGAACACTAGATAGAAGTCATATTTCATTAAAATTATACATGTATTTTATTACAACAGAAATACAAATTTTGGTGATCTTCCATGTCATTCTAGATATATATTAACTAACTTTATTTTAAATCATCACACCACAGAATAGCGTATCAAAAGAATGAAATACATCTGTAGGATTTTTATGAGATAAAAATTGGTCTTGTAACAACTTACAGTACAAATGAGAGGCCAGAAGTAAATGAGATTTATACTTAAACCATTTTGATTTCTGCTAATATGTTATTATAGAAATGATAATGAGATGTAAGCTCATATATAAGCAGTACTTATTCTGTGCCAGCCACAGTATTAACCTTTTATGAAGTAATTTCTTATTTCTTTATTTATTGGTACTAGGGACTAAACCCAGGGACACTTGACCACTGTGCTAGCTACATTCCAGCCCTTTTTAGTTTTTATTTTGAGACATGGTCTTACCAAGTTGGTTAAGGCCTTGTTAAGTTGCTGAGGCTGGACTTGAACTTGTAATCCTCCTGTCTCAGCCTCCTGAGTTGCTGGGATTACAAGTGTGCACCACTGCACCCAGCAAGGGAAAGTTTTTAAAGATGAAAATGAGAAGGATTACATTAGCTATTTTTAAACAATTAATCTGTGTTCCTGGGTTGCTTACATTTTCCTAAGAGCAGAAATTTGTTTTTATAAAAGAGAACATTTATCAAAATTTAATATGTACCAGGTTTTGCTTTATGTACTTTATAGGTAACTGCACAAATTAATTTAATTCTCACAACAATCATTGAGGTAGATACCATAGTATGTCCATTTTATAGATGAGGAAACAGGTACCTAGAGCTTAAATTAACTTGTCCAAGATCTCTCACTTCTTAAATAGCAGAGCCAGGATTTGAAAGAAGACAAAAATGCAACTGAGCTCCATTGGAGTTGCTATTCCTAATTACTATACTACCAGCAAGTATATCAATCCTCTAGCATGCCTCAAATTGAAACCTGGGAATGACAAGAATATTTTATTTTGTATTAAAGAAAAATGCATACTTATCTGTTTATTAATATCAATCTTTGTCACATAGCCATGGTTTGACAGTATTTCTTTCTTTTAAACAGACATTAATGCAGGCTGTGCTAGATATTGTAGAGATGGAAACAAATAAACTAAATCCAAATTATGGGCTGTTAATGCTTTGGGCTTCTCTGTCAAATACTGTTCCTGTAAGTATGTAATAAAATGTGGGTTGCATTTCTATCTACTGTACTTTTGTTTCTTCTTTTCTATCTCTTTCTCTTTCTCCCCTTCAGTCCTTTCACTTATGGGGAAGCAAAAGACTATAATGGTTTCAGTTGTGTGCTAAAAAACAAAACTGAGTGCCTAATGAAATCTGAGTAGGTCACAAAGGAGGCAGAGCAAAGATCCAAAGTGAATCCTCTGACAGGCAGCATGTACAGGCCGAAGGGAAAGCTTGCCCTTTGCAGCCACGGTGACAACCCCTGTTTATAGAGCACTTGCTATGTGCAGGCTGTGTGCTCAGTATTGGTGCTGCACAAGTTTTGGCCCCAGCCTTTTAAGGGGAAAAGAGTAGGGAAATTGATAGTTTCAGACAGAATTGGGTTTAAATCCAGATATCCCCAGTCATATCTGTAGAATGTTAAGGTGGAACTTATATTCTCTATACCTCCATTTCCTTATTGATAAAGAAATAAGTTACCTAAAGCTCCTAATATAGTCCTAGGTCTTAGGTATTCATTTCTCTACAAACTTCTGTTTCTCTCCAAAGTTGCTGTGAGGATTCAACAAGATGATCTCAGCTGGTATGCAGTAAATATGAGCTCTCTCCCTCCATATCTATTCTGTGCACCATCACCATTTGCATGAGTCGGCCTCTCAATCTTGCAAACTTCCCTGCGAATGGGGCTCATGACATTGGAACTCACAATACATCTGAACAGAATAGAGGCTTTCAAGAACGATTTCTTTTTAAAGGTGTCTGTCATGAGTTAGGTTAGAGTCATGAGATTTGTCTGTTACTTCCTATTCACATCAGTTTCCTGATGAGGAGCCTCTCACATTAGCCTTGCTGCTCCTGATGTTACCCAAAATTAAAGAGGAACTTCTTTTACATATTTGTTTCCTACCAAACATGCACATTCAACCTCTCTCTTATGATGTCATTTTCTTCCTTTTTCTTCTAACAAATAGAAATAGAGAAGATGTTTTCAGATTATTTATTTTTCTTTCTTCTTTCTAAAGGGGGTGGCTAACGGATTTCTAAGTCCTGATATCCCAATTTCCTTTAGATTGGTGTAAAATTTTGGGGGGAAAATAAAGACTGGAATTCTGTTCTCTCTGATCAAATACATGTCAGCCATGAGAATATATAGATTTTATCTTGTGTGGTCAAGTGAAATAATGTAATCCCTTCTCCTACTTTATGTACCTCTAACGTTATTCTCTGATTTTTTTCTTAAACAATTTTCTTTGAAACTGTTAAGCTGCTGCAAAATTGAAAGGCAAACATCAAAACAATTCCCAAAGCAGCAACAAAACAGCCTCTTCTGTCAAAGGATTAATTTTCAAGATCTAATTAGGAAGGTCCCCAGGAAGAAAGCCACACAAAGGGCCATTGATCTGACACAGAGGAAGTCAGTTCTTTGGAATTTGTTCCTGGCACTGATCTGAAAGGACTTAAATCATTTATTTCAGAAAGGATTTGTCTGATTAGTGAAAGTTCCATCTTGCTGGCTTTTAATGGCACTTCCAAGAGGCAGACTTGTGTGTGAACAGAGACCTTAGGAAGGTAGTGGAGTCAGATGCAAAGCCAGTTCCCAGCGCTGGGTGAGGGTGGGCCAGTTGTTTAACCCCTCCAGTCCTCAGTGTCCACATCTGTAAAATGAGATTAATATGGATAGTTGTGAGGATTATACTAGAAGAAATGGAAAGTAGCTAGCAGCTGGTATAACGTAGGTGCTCAATAAATGCTAGTTTTCTTCCCTTGCAAAAAATCATCATCAAAGTTTTAATCAATGATTACTTTCAACTAGTAATGAATATAGATTGCCCTAGCTTCTAAAATGCTTGACTTCTCAAAGGTCCAGGATGGGAGTGACTCTGATGTCCTGGTTCTTATGATCTCCTGTTGTTGCCAAGAGAGCTGCTGAAGCCCTGCGAGAGATGGTGGTGGGTGTGTCCTTTCTTGGGGTCTGGATTACTTCATTATCACCTTGCTCCTACTTAGTACTCTGCTTGAAGGTCTCTGGGAGTCAGGACTCAGATTTCAGATGGGTTTGGTACCAGTGTTCTAGGAGGCTCTGTGAACTGACTGCCAAGTGAGCTTTTCAGAACATTTCTCCAAACTAGTCTCAAAGCTGACATTTTACCTTTTTAATCTGCTTCTCTGAAATTCTTTCTAAATGTTTTCAGGAGCGATCTCCATCTCAACCCACTCAACTCCCACAGCATTTGTCTGTCTGTACCACATGGTGGCACTTGCACTGTCTTGTACATTTAGCTCTCTTTTCTTTTTTTCCTCCCTTCCTGTTGTGTGTATCACATATCCCCAATTAGATGACAGAGTTCTTTGGGCAGAAATTGCCTTATGCATGTTTGTGTTTACTGTGATGGGTAGAAGACTGTCTGGCCTGTTATGGAGACTATCAATATATGTTAGATCATTTTTGGATGGATGAACAAATGACGCTGGAGAACATAATTCATTTTCTCTTAACCCAGCAGAGCACAGAGCTTTCCTTCTTGTGTCTTCTTATTGTTGTTGTTAACCCTCCAAAACAATGGAAAGGCATTGTGGGAACTGCTTCTGCTTTTCAGTGGGTCAAGTGGGCTTCTTTTTGCCCAGCTCTGACCATGGAATTAACCCCTTGGACCAAATACCAGTTGGTACTGTTGGGCACAACAATTTTTGACTCTTTCCCAAACGTGAGTGTACAGTGACCTCAGGGTCACCTGTCTTTGCTTATTGACTCAGCATTACCTGTAAACTTTTTATTCCTTACTCTCTTTTGTATACCTTGTTTTATTTTTTAGAAGTACTTTGGAGTTTTTTAAAGTAGAAAATAACAGAATTTTTGAAAAAGAGAAATCTGTTAAGAAGAAAGATGCCTTAAAAATGGTAACTTCACACCATTACACAGCCATCTGTAGTTTAGCTGGATGCCTTGTGTTTGTCCTAAAAATAAATACTAACCAATCTTAGTAAACCTCCCAAACTACCACAGGCACATAAAATCTGAACTCTGGTGTAGCTAAAAATCTATGTCCTATCACTAGAATTCCCCTCCCAAGTGAATTCTGACTCTTCAAAGACAATGAATTGGACATGGAGTTGTTATTTAATTATTAATTATTGACATATTAATTGTATACATTAATGGAATTTATTGTGGGGTTTTCATAGTGTATGCATTTTGCATTGACAATGTCCATCCACACTTCTTATATCCTTGCTGCCCACCCACCCACCCTTTCCAGGATATAGTAGTAACTCTTCTACTTTCAGGTCAACACTTTAAAAAGTTTCAACGTAGAAGAGAGAACATGTGATTCTTGTCTGTGTCTAACTTGTTTTGCTTAACATGATGTCCTCCAATTCTGTCCATTTTGCTGCAAATGACAGAATTTCATTCTTTATGGCTCAGTCCATGGTACTTACATACCATATTTAAAAAATATCTATTAATCTGTTGATGGCCACCTAGGCTGATTCTATATCTAAGCTATTGTGAGTAATGCTACATTAAAAATGGATATGCAGGTATCTCTTTGGTATGCTGATTTCACTCTCTTTGGCTATAACCCCAGGAGTGGAATAGCTGGATCACATGGTAGACCTATTTTTAGTGGTTTTGGTGAATCTCCATAATGGAGATACTAATTTACATTTTTACCAACAGTGTATAAAAGCTTGTTTTTCCCACATTCTCATCAGCTTTTGTTATCTGGGGAGTTTTTGTTTGCTTGGTTGTGGTAATAGTTGTTGTAACTGAGATCAGATGGTATCTTCTTATAGTTTTGATTTGGGTTTACCTGATGGCTAATGATATTGACCTTTTTCCATATATTTATTGGCCATTTGTTTTTCTTCTTTTGAGAATTATCTATTCAAATCATTTGCCCAGTTTTAAATCGTATTACTTTTTCATTGTTAAATTTGTCATGCTCCTTATATATTCTATAAATTAACTCCTTGTCACATGTAGAGATGATATATTCTCCCCTTCTGTAGATTGTCTCTTCACTGTTGATTATGTCCTAACCTGCACAGAAGCTTTTTAGTTTGTTTTAATCCCAGTTGTTATTTTTCATTTTTGTTTCCAATGTTTTTGGAGGACTAACCAGAAAATCATTGCCTCTACCAATGTTTTGAAGAGCATCCCCTAAATTTTCTTGTAGAGTTTCATGTCTTACATTATGTAAAGATTAGATGACCAGGGAGGAGATGAATTAAGTCTTGTCACTCGGCAAGACTTTATTGAAATACACGCTCTCGGGGGAATCCACCCGTCCATCAGAGCGTGTCGGGGAGAAATGGCGCTGGGGCTTCAGTGCACAGAGAATTCGAAAGGGCCCGGTCAGGAAGGGGAGGGCTTGGAGGCAGGAAGAGAAGACTAGAGTCCTTCCTGGATAGGTCAGGAAAACCCTCTGATTGACAGGAGGTGTATCTACTGGTGGCATTGGCGTCTGGGTTGCTGCTGCTCCGCAGCTGCTGACTGGTACCCCTAATTGAACATCCTGGACCCTGACCAGACCTAACACATTAATCTTTGATCCATTTTGAGTTGATTTTTGTAGAGGGTGAGAGAAAGGGATCAAGTTTCAAACTTCTGCATATGGATATTCAGTTTCCCCAGCACTACTTGTTAAAGAGGCTGTCCTTTGACCAATCTATATCTTTTGGCCCCTCTGTTAAGAATAACTTGGCTATAGATTTGTGGATATATATCTGGGTTCTTTGTTCTGTTCCATTGCTCTGTGTCTGTTTTTATGCCAATACCATGCAATTTTGGCTACAATGAGTCTGTAATCTGTCTTCAAATCAGGTATTAGGATTTTGTTCCTTTTGTTCAAGATTGCTTTGGCTATTTGGGGTCTTTTACGTTTCCATAGGAATTTGAGTTGTTCGAATTCTATAAGAATGTCTTTAGCATTTTGATGGGGACTGTATTGAATCTACAGATCACTTTGGGTAGTATGGACGTTTTGACAACATTAATTAATCTAATTTATGAACATGGGAGATCTTTCCTTTTATTTGTTTTTAAAATTTATTTATTTTCATATCTTCAATTTCTTTTATCAGTGTTTTATAGCTTTCATTGTTGAAAGTCCTTCACTTCCCTGGTTTATTCCTAGTTTTTTAATTAATTAATTAGTTAATTAATGTAGCTATTGTGAGTGGATTGCTACTATGATTTTTTTCCCTTGGAAAATTCATTGTTGGTGTTCTTATTGGTATATAGACAAGCCACTGACTTTTATCCTTGATTTTGTATCCTGCTACTTTACTGAATTCATTTGTCAATTCTAATAGTCTTTGGGTGAGATTTTCAGGTTTTCTGATGTATAGAATATCATCTGCAAAAATGAATAACTTGACTTCCCTCTTTTCTATTTGTATGCCTTTTTTTTCACTTTCTCTTATGTGACAGCTTTGGTTTAAATTTGTATACTATCTTGAATAAGAGTGGTTGGAAGTGGTCTTGTCTTGTTCCTGACCTTACAGTGAATTCTTTCAGCATTTCCCCACTCAGGACGATGTTGGCTGTGTGTGTGTTATATCTATGGTTTATTATGTTGAGGTGTGATTCTTCCACACCTAATTTGTTCAGAACTTTTATCATAAAGAGATATTGAATTTTATCAAGTGCTTTTTATGCATCTAATGAAATGATCATATGATTTTTTATGCTTCATTCCATTTATTTGACATTTATTGATTTTCATATGTTGAACCATTCTTGCATCCCTGGAGTGAAACCTAATTGGTTATGGTGTATAATCTTTGTGATTTGCTGTTGAATTTGATTTGCTAGCATTTTCTTGAGAATTTTTGCATCTATGTTCACAAGGATGTTGGTCTATAGTTTTCTTTCTTTCTGTTTTTTTTTTTTTGGTGTGTGTGTGTGTGTCCTTGTTAAATTTTTGGTAACAGTATAATGCTGGTCTCATAGAATGAGTTTGGAAGTGTTCCCTCCCTTTGGATTCTATGGAATGATTTGAGAAACATTGGTGCTAGTTCTTTAAGTGTTCTGTAAAATTTAGCGGTGAAGCCATCTCATCCTGGGCCTTTTTTTTTGTTGTGATTCTTTTCTTTTTATTATTGATTGCCATGATCTGCATGACTGTTAATTAGAAACCAGCAAGGGACAATGAGGGATTAAGAAAGACAAACACACAGAGAGAAAGCTGGAACCAAGTGGGACACCATCCTCTGATGGAGGAACAATGATCCAGAGTTAGCTCAGCATGGTTACCACATAGGTTTATCATCATAAGGGTTTTCTGTGAGAAAGTTTCTTCAAAGCAGGCAGGCTGAAGTCAAAGTATTGGTAAGCAATTGTAACTATCTACTTGAGCTCATAATTCTCTATCCCCAGCAGCTGGTGACTGAACTCAGGGTCAAGACTGATAGTCCCGTGCCTTGTACAGAACCTCCTCAAGCAGGGCATCACCATAGCAACTGAGCAATCTTGATCTGCATCTTTGCACAGGAAGTTCCCAGGGCAAGCACAGCCTCCTGATGCAAGGCGGTCAGAGACCATGATCCAAGTCACCGCTCCCCACAATTGATTCCATCTCATTACTTATTCTTGGTCTATTCAAGTTTTTGTATCCTCTTGGTTCAATTTTGGTAGGTTATAATTATTCAGAAATTTGTACATTTCTTCTAGAGTTTCCAATTTATTTACATAGATTTTTAAAATAATCCCTTTGAATTCTATGACATAGGTAATATCTCATTTTCCTTTTTCCTTTTAGCCATATTGGGGATTGAACCCAGGGGTGCTTTACCACTGGGCTCCATACCCAGTCGTGTTTGTTTTGAGATAGAGTCTCATTAAATTGCCAAGGCTGGTCTCAAACTTGTGATTCTCCTGCCTCAACCTCCCAAGAAGCTGGGATTACAGATGTGTGCTGCCACATCTGGCTGTAATGTCTCCTTTTTCATCTCAAATTTTATTTATTTGGGTCTTCTCTCTCTCTCTCTCTCTCTCATTGTTAGTCTTGCTAAAAGTGTTTCAATTTTGTTATCTTTTCAAAGAAACAACTCTGTATTTTATTGATCCTTTGTACCATACTTTTAGATTCTGTTTGATTTATTTCTGCTATAATCTTTATTATTTCTTTACTTTTGCTAATTTTCAGTTCAGCAGTTTATTCTTACTTTTATAAGACCTTGAGATGCAGCATTAGGTTATTTATTTGTTATCTTTTGTTGTTTGGATGTACGCACTCATTGCTATAAGTTTCTCTATCAGTACTGCTATCATTGTGTCCCACAGGTTTAGTATGGTATTTTCATTTTATTTTGTTGCAAGGAATTTTTAAATTACCCTTCTGACTTCCTTAATGACCTACTGTTCCAAAGTGTCTTATTCATGTATTTGCATAAAAAGTTTCTCTTTGTATTGAATTCTAGTTTCATTCCATTGTCATCAGAAAAAATATGGGATATGATTTAATTTTTGAAAATTTGTTAAAACTTCTTTTGTGGCCTAATGTATAATCTATTTTAGAGAATGCTCCATGCAGTGATGAAAAGAATATATATTATGTAAAAGTTAAATGGAATCTTCTGTAAATTTTTGTTAAGTCCATTTGATCTGTAGTGTACTTTACGTCTGGTTCCTTTGTTGACTTTTGTCTGTATGTTCTATACATTGGTGAGAGTGGGATATAGAAATCCCTCACTATTATTGTATTAGAGCCTATCTCTTTCTTTAGGTCAAATAGTGTTTGCTGTATAAAATTAAGGGCTCCAACATTATGTGCATATAGATTTATAATTATTATATTTACTTGAACATTACACAGTGACATTTTGTCTCTTCTTACTGTTTTTAAGTCTATTATGTCAGATAAAAGTATAGCTGCTCCTGCTCACTTGAGGTTTCCATTTGCCTGGAATATCATTTTCCATTCTTTCACTTTCAGTCTGTGTGTGTCTTTATTGGTAAAATGAGTTTCTTGTGGGCAGCATACTATTAGGTCTTGTTTTTTATTTTTCATTTTAATTTATATACTTATCTTTATGGTACTAAAGATTGAACAACCAAAGTTCTCAATCAACCACTGAACTACAGCCCCAGCCCAAATCTTGTTTTTTTAAATTCCATTTATTCAACCTGTTTTTTTAAGTTCAGAGTTATTATTGAAAGATGTGGACTTTTACCCATCACTTTGTTGATTTTCTTCTAGTTTTATTGAATATTCTTTATTTATTTCTTCCTCTCATTCATCTTTGTGATTTGATGCTTTACTATATTGATAACTTTGTTAATCAGATTTTTGTTTCTGTGACCAAAATACCTGAAAATGACAACTTAGAGGAGGAAAAGTTTATTTTGGCTCCTGATGTGAGAATGTAGTCCATGGTGGGCAATCTCCATTGCTTGGACCCAAGGCAAATATCACAACAGAAGGGCATGGTGGAGGAGTCCTGCTCTAATCATGGCAGCCAGGAAGCAGAGAGTGGTGGGGGTAAGGGGACCACATGGAAGGTGAATCCTTCCAGGGCATTCTCCCAGTAACCCACTTCCTCTGTCTATCATGCTCCACCTGCCTAGAGTTAGCCCATTTATAGCTGTGATTAGATCACAGCTCTCATACTCTAATCATTCTACTTCTGCATATTCCTGCAGAAGTAGGAACTTTGGGGAACATTTCACATTTAAACCATAACAATAACATTTTAATCTTTTATATTTCTCATTTATGTATCTGTTCCTATAGTGGTATTTATACTTTTACATGCTATCATGATGGTAGTTATTTTTCTTCTACTTTCTGGTGTAGGGACTCTCTTAAGCCTAATTTTGTGGAAGATTCATGGTCTGGTGGTCATGAATTCATTTAGTTTTTGTTTATCTTGAAAGGGTCTTGTGGTCATGAATTCATTTAGTTTTTGTTTATTCCATTCTGATGGATAGCCTTGTAGGGTATAGTAGTCTCAGTTTGTAGTTTGTTGTTTGATTTTTATAGGACTTGAAATACATCATTCTATGCCTTCTTGGTCTGTAGAACTTCCAAGCACTCTGTCTAGGCTAGTGGCATTGCACTTAAATGTGACTTGGTGCTTTTCTTTGCAAATTTTAAAATTCTTTGGTGTACACATTTGACAGTTTGAGTAGAGTACATCATGGTGATAATTTTTTTCTGATCATGTCTATTTGGGGTTCTATAAGCCCCGTGGTATCTAGATGTCCTTGTCTTTCCCCAAATTAGGGAAGTTTTCTATGGCTTTATTAAATAGACTTTCTATGCCATTAACTGTTATTTCTTCCCCTTAGGTTATGCTCATGATGTGGGTGTTGATCTTTTCATAGTGTTCCAAAGAACTTGAAAGCTATCTTCATTCTTTTATATATTTTTCCTTATTTCTGTATGGATGTAGTATTTCAAAAGACCTATCTCAAACTATACTTGATCTGGTTTGTAGTGGAGGCTTTCAATTGAATTTGTATTTTTTGTTTTTAATTTTTATTATTATTACTATTATTTTCTAGTTCTAAGATTTGAATACAGTGTCTTATGCCCCCTAGGAAAGCACTGTCCTACTGAACTGTACCATAAACCCTTCACCTGAGTTTTTTTTATCTCACTTCTATTGAGCTGTTTCTGAGATTTGATTATTTCTTTTTAAAAATATCTCTGTTGAATTTATCATTCATAACCTGCATTTTCTACCTAATTCCATTTAACTATTTATGTATATTGTCTTGGATCTCACTGAGCTTATAATAATCATTCTTTTGAATTCTTTATCAGGCATTTTATCCACTTTGATATCTTTGGAATCTGTTTCTAAACAGGTATGATCTTTAGGAAGAATTATATAATTTGTTTTTGCATATTTTCTATGATCCCAATGATATCTATTTAATGAAAGTCTATTTAATAGAGCCATTGATTCATGAGATTCATGTATCTGGTGAAATTGATATCTCTACAACTTTTATGAGTTTGTCTTCTTAATAAGTGATTTTCTTCTGCAGGTGCTTCTTGAGATAATGGTTTATTATGCAATGTTGAGTTTAGTTATAGATGGCTACTATAGTATAATCTCCTGGAGCTTCTTTAGCTGTGTTTGGTTAGTTTAGGCACAGTGCACACTGTATTAGAGTTGGAGAGACATGCTGTCTTTACCACTCATGCAAGCATGGAGACATTCTAGCAATTCAAGCAGGTGTGGGTGTCAACAGCAGTGTGTGCGGGGTTTACCCCATGGTTATTCCTATAGTAGAGTTGGTGGCCCTATCAGTTGCTGGAGGTTTCCTCTGGTACTGCTGATACTGAGTGATTTGGTTGAAAGGGTCTTTGGTACTGCCTGCTTCAGTAATGGTGAGGGACCTGAAACACTTTTCCTCTGGTAAGACACTGATTCAAGTTCAAACACTGTACAGGGAGAGGTAGCGACAGGAATCATAGCTACCCCCCTGTGACATCCATACCCAGTCTTGTCATCGGTGTGTGATCAACAAAGAGGCAGTGAATTCAGGGGACCTACACAGGTGATGTGACAACAATTGCATTGTTTCTTTCTGATGTTTCTATGGGCATGTCTCCTCAAGCATGGAACCTCAGACTCCTCCAGCTGTGCATGCCTGGGGATGAGGCCTTTTCTTCCCCTGCCAATGCTTTTAGCTATGATATCCAGTAGGCATCAAGGGAGAGGAGGTCAAGGCTTGAGCTGGACAAAAATTCCTCTCAGCTGAGGTACTCACAGGCATAAGTAAGAGCTGAATGCATCTAATGCTAGGCAACATTTTTCTCCAGATCTTCTGTGTTGTGTGCCCTGAGGACGGGGCAAGAGCTGGAGCCTCAGTGATGTGCTCTTATTAGGTTTGTTCAGTGTCATTTCTGCTGAGCCAAATTTGATCTGTGAGGCATCTACCTGATGGAAATAGAGAGAGGCTTCTGATCCTAGAGTTGTCCCGGTCAGACACTAGGTCCTTTCTCTAGATGGCTCCTAGCTATAGCATTTTAGGTGTTCATTAGGAGATAAAGTGAATTCCTTTTCCAAAGCCTGGCTACCATGCAGATTTTAGGATTCTTATCTATTCAGGCTATAAACCTACAATGGTTGTAAAAATCTCCAGTAGCAAGGATTACCAGTGTCTGCACTGATAGAGTTTGGTAGGAACTCTCTTTCCTATTTACCCTGTGGAGACGAGACTCCCCCTCCCTTGGCTGTGGAGTGGAATCAACAGGTGTTGGGATGTATTTTGCTTCTCTTGCTATGCCACTATCTCAGGTGTCTGGATTTTATAAGGTTTCTGTTTTTCTACTGTTGAATCTCAGGAATCTCCTGTGGTCACTCACCTCAGTATGCAGCTATACTCCTGTTACTTTGGTTCTTCTTTGTGGGGGACCAGGGGATGCAGGGTGCCTCTTATTCAGCTATCTTTCTGATCCTCTCTGAGTGGTTATTAATTAAATTCAGTAATTCAGCACTTCTGTCTACAGGTAATAGGAGAAAAGGCCTGAGTGTAGAGACAGGAGAAGAGAACTTCGAGCACCTCTTTTTACATCTGCGAGATTGAACTAAGTAAAGCTTTCCTAATCTGAACTGTGCCCCAGAAAGATTGCAGGGGCAGAGGTTCTCCTAGGTTACCTTGTTTATGTAAACAGTATGATGGACACACACATATAATCACTGCACTATCAATTTAATGTCACCAAGGGGAAAACAGTGGGCAGTATTGCTCTTGGCTTGTTTGAGCATTTCCTGTCAGATGGTTGTTCTTCCTCTTTTGACCACACTGGGGAGTACTGGGATGATTTCAAGGTGCATAATGTTACTTACAAAAGAGACAAGAAGGTTGAAATTACATGCAGTTTTGCCCTAGTCATTTCAGGACTGATTTTCTTCTGGGTGAAACTTCTATTACAACAAATGTTTATAGAAAAACTGAAAGGGAAACCCAAGCTTCTTTTAATGGTTTTGTACATACTTCCTTTATGGTGTAACCTAAGAATGGAAACAAAAACATCTATCAGAGTAGGAAGTTAAATTTTAAGATGCATAGCAGTGAAATTTTGTCTTATGATATATCGAGTAAAGACATGAAATAATTTATTTCTTTTATTTCTTTTTTTTTTTTTTGGTGCCGGGGGATTGAACTCAGGGATACTCAACCACTGAGCCACATCCCCAGCCCTATTTTGTGTTTTATTTAGAGACAGGGTCTCACTGAGTTGCTTAGTGCCTCGCCGTTGCTGAGGCTGGCTTTGAACTCTCGATTCTCCTTTCTCAGCCTCCCAGAGTGCTGGGATCACAGGCATGCGCCACTGCACCTGGCTGACATGAAATAATTTCTATCAGCCAATATATTATTTGCGGATATACTGTGTTCCATTGCATTCAGGTATGAAATGATTTGATTTTTTATACAGAGCACTATCATAATTTAGTCTATGAGATTTTAGGTATGGATTTCTGGGCTTATTTAAAATTAGTGTTTTGTTTGCAAAAAGTAAAATTTACTAATTCATTTGTATTTTAGGGTCATTAAATCTTGAAAACGGTGTTTGTTTTCTGTTAACATTCTTAAATGTCATGAGTTGTTGCTTCTTAATATTCAATGCATGCCTATATAATATTATGTTGCTTATTAATAAAAAGGAATTTCACTTTTTCTATTTGTAGTGAAGGTATTTGAATCTATATAAACAATATAGTTAAGCCATAGGACAGAATAAATTTAAAAGTTTGACATCTGAAAGATATATGACATCTCTCCTGTTCATAAAATCTAGTCATTTTCAATGATGCTTTTTTCTAACATGCTTTTAAGGTCAGTTTAGATATTATCCTAATTTCTTCTGTTTGTAGCTAATAGTAATTATGCTTTTGTTTGCCTTCCCAGAAGTCTAAATTTGACATATGTTTTCTTTTTCAGGTTGCATTCTGGACACTTGCATTTGTCCTTTCTCATCCCGATATCTACAAGACCATTATGGAAGGCATATCTACTGTGTTTGGCACAGCAAGTACTAAACCCAAGCTCATTTCATACTTGAGAATGCATCTAATAGTCCAGTACACACATTATTGGTCTATAGTTTGGATCTTGACTATTCCCCTAAGGCACATGTTTTACGAGCTTGGTCCCCAAGGTGGCACTATGGGGGGTGGTAGGACATTTAGGATGTGGAGCCTAGCGAGAGGTATGTCACTGGAGGTGTGCCCTGGAAAGGGGATAGTGGGATCCTGGTCTCTTCCTTTTTCTTTTTTGCATCCTAGGTATGAGTGAGCAATTTGCTTTGCTATATGTTCCTTACCATTGCCATCCTGCATGCCCACATGAGGCCCAAAGCAATGGTTTCACCCAATCTTGGACTGAACCTCCAAGTCTGAGCCAAAATAAACCTTTTATCTTTATAAGTTAATTATCTTGGTTATTTCATTATAGTGACAGAAAACTAACTAATACAGTTAGCAAAGTAAATACCTATAATCTTATATAAATTCAACATAATTTAAAGTTCAACATAATTTGTTATGTTTCAGGTTATAAATTGATCAGGTAGAATCCCATAATTTAATTATAGTCAAGCATTTTAGAGAACATCTTGGCCAACTCCATTTTTTCCAAATCATGAAAAAAGTGCTAGAGAGGTTGTGATTCGCATAATTTTCTTTCTAAAACATTTTTATTGGTGCTTGATAATCATACATTATAGTTGTATTCTTTTTAAATATTTATTTATTTATTATTAATTAATTTATTTTACAATAGAATGCATTTTGACACATAGTACACAAATGGAGTACAACTTCTCATTCTTCTGACTATACATGGTTCAGAGTTACTCCAATAGTGTAATCATACATGTATATAGGGTAATAATGTCTGTCTCTTTCTACCATCCTTCACATCCCCACAGCCCCATCGCTCTCCTCACTCCCCTCTACACAAACTACCTTCATTCTTCCCTATCCCCCTGTCCCATTGTGGATCGGCATCCACTTATCAGAGAAAACATTTGGCTTTTGGTTTTTTGGAATTAGCTTATTTACCATATTCTCTAGTTACATCCATTTACCTAAAAATGCCATCATTTTATTCTTTTATGGCTGAGTAATATTCCATTGTGTATACATACCATATTTTCTTTATCTGTTGAAGGGCATCTATGTTGGTTCTATAGTTTAGCTATTGTGGATTGAGCTGCTATAAACATTGATGTGGCTGTGTCACTGTAGTATGCTGATTTTAAGTTTTTGGGTATAAACCAAAGAGTGGGATAGCTAGGTCAAATGGTGGATCCATTTCAAGTTTTCTGAGGTATCTCCATACTGCTTTCCATAGTGATTATACCAATTTCCAGTCCCACCAGCCATGTATGAGTGTACTTTTTTCCCCACATCCTCACCAACTCTAGTGGTATTCTTTATGCCGTAAGTGTACATGCTTATAACAAAATTTGATCAATCTTATTCCCCTTTACCTTCCCCTTTTCTCCTTTCCTCCTTCCCTCTGATCTACTTGCTCTACTCTACTGATCTCCCTTCTATTATTATGATTTTTCTTTTTTAAATGCTTTTTTAGTGCCTTATATTTACACATAATAGTAGAGTTCAGGCTGGGCATGGTGGTGCATGCCTATAATTCCAGGAACTCCAGAGGCTGAGGTAGGAGGATTGCCATCCTTAGTGATTTAGTGAGCCCTATTTCAAAATTAAAAAAAAAAAAAAAAGGTCCAGGTGCAGTGGCACATGCCTGTAATCCAGCCACTCGGGGCTGACGCAGGAGGATCACCAATTTAGAGCCAGCCTCAGTGATGGCAAGGTACTAGGCCACTCAGTGAGTCTAAATAAAATACAGAATGGGGATAATGATATGGCTCAGTGATCGATGCCCCTGAGTTCAATCCTCAGTACCATAAATAAATAAATAAAAATAATAATTTTTAAAAAAAGGGCTGGGAATGTGACTCAGTGATAAAATGCCCCTGGCTTCAGTCCCCAGTTAAAAAAAAAGTATTATTAAAAAAATAAGTGTTCATTTTAACATAATCATATATGCATGGAATTTAATTTGCTCCAATTCAGTCCCCAGTGCTTTCTCTTTTTTTCCACAATTCCTCTTCCTCTAGTGTATTGGTCTTCATTCTATTTATTGTTTTTTTAATTGGTTCTTTATAGATATACCCATGCAATTCACCGTAGTATATTTATACATGTACATAACTTAATTTTGTCAAAATCATTCTGCATTTCCTCCCCCTTGCCATGCCTCCTTTCTCCCCCTCAGTCTCCTTCCTCTACCCTACTGATCTTCCCTCTGTTATCATAAGATCTGCCCCTTAATTTTCTCTAGCTTCCCCATATGAGAAAACACATTCAGCCCTAGACTTTGTGAGTCTTGCTGATTTCACTTAGCATGGTTTTTTCCCATTCCACCCATTTTCTGGAAAATGTCATAATATCATTCTTCTTTATGACTGAGTAAAACTCTGTTGTATACATATACAACATTTTATTAATCCATTCATCTATTGAGGGGCACCAAGGCATGTTCCATAACTTGGATATATTGAATTGTGATGCTATGAACATTGATGTGGCTGTATCACTGTGATATGCTGATTTTAGTTCTTTTGGATAAATACCAAGGAGTGGGATAGCTGAGTCATATGGTGGTTCTATTCCTAGTTTTCTAAGGAATTTCTGTACTGCTTTCCAGAGTGGTTGTACTAATTTGCAGACCCACTAACAATGTATGAGTCTACTTTTTCCCTCACATCCTTGCCAGTATTTGTTAATGTTTGTATTCTTGATAATTGACATTCTGACTAGCATGAGATAAAATCTTAGTAGTTTTGATTTTCATTTCCTTGATTGCCAGAGATGTTGAACATTTTTTCATATATTAGTTGGCTATTGGTGTTTCTTCTTTTAAGAAAGGTCTCTGTAGTTCTTGTGTCCATTTATTGATTGAGTTATTTATTTTTGTGTATTCAGTTTTTTGAGTTCTTTATATATTCTGGATATTAATCTCCAGTTAGAGGAATAGCTGGCAAAGATTTCTCTCTGCCATTCTGGTGGTTCTCTCTTCACTCTTGAAATCATTTCCTTTGCTGTGCAGAAGCTTTTTAATTTGATGCCATTATTGATTCTTGGTTTTATTTCTTGAGCTTGAGCTTTAGGGGTCTTGTTAAGGAAGTTGGTGCCTATGACAATATTTTAGAGTATTGACCTATGTTTTCTTCTGTAAATTGCAGTATTTCTGCTCTAATTCCTAAGTCTTTCATCCACTTTTATTTCATATTTTTTCAGGGTGAGAAGGTTGTAGTTTCATTCTTCTGCATATGGATATCCAGTTTTCCCAGCACCATTTGTTAAAAAGTCTATCTTTTCTCCAATATATATTGTTGCACCTTTGTCAAATATCAGATGACTGCAACCATGTGGATTTGTCTTTGTGCCTTCTATTCTATTCCTTTGGTGCTCATGTCTTTTTTAATGCCAATACCATGCTATTTTTGTTACTATAAATGTGTAGTGTAATTTGAGATCAAGTATTGTGATGCCTCCAGTATCATTGTTTTTGCTCAGAATTGCTTTGGCTATTCTGGGTCTCTTATTCTTCCAAATGAATTTTAGGACTTTTTTTGTAGTTCTGTAAAGAATACCATTGATATTTTGATGGGGAGTACATTGAATCTCTATAGTACTTTTGGTAATATGACAATTTTGACAATATTAATTCTGTATGTCCAAGAACATGGGAGACTTTTGGCCTTTTCATCTTCTGAGGCCGTGAATTTCTTTCTTCAGTTTTCTATAGTTTTTATTGTAGAGACATTTCACTTCCTTGGTTAGATTTATTCTCAAGTTTTTAAAATATTCTTCAAAGACATTGTGAATAGAATAGTTTAGCTTCTTTCTCAGTGGATTCACTATTTGAGTATAGGAAAGCTATTTATGAATGTTGATGTTGTATCCTACACTTTGCTGAATTTGTATATCAGCTATACAAGTTTTCTGATGAAGTTTTTTGGGTCTTCCACATATAGGATCATGTCATCAACAAACAGAAATAATTAGACTTCTTTTCTATTTGTATTCCTTTAATTCCCTTTTTCTTGCCTAGTTGTTCTGCCTACCATTTCAAGAACTATACTGAATGGAATTAATGAGAGTGGGCATCCTTGTCTTATTCTTGATTTTAGAGAAAATGCTTTCAGATTTTCTTCATTCAGCATGATGTTGGCTTTGGGTTTGTTGTACATATTCTTTATAATGTTGAGGTAAGTTCTTTCTCTCCCTAGTTTACTCAATGTTTTTAACATGAGTGGGTGCTGGATTTTGTTAAAGGCCTTTTCTTGCATATATTGAGAGGATCATATGATTCTTATCCTTAATTATATTTATGTGATGAATTATATTTATTGATTTGAGTATGTTGAATCAACTTTGCATCCCCTAGGATAAAAACAACTTAATCATGATGTACTATCCTCTTAAGGTGTTTTCAAATGGGTCTGCAATATTTTATTAAGCATTTTTGCATCTATATTCATTAGGGATATTGGATTGTAGTATCTTTCCTTGGTGGGCCTTTGTCTGGTTTTGCTGGCATTGAACATATTTGGGAGTATTCAATCTCCCTGTATTTAGAGAGTATTATGTTCCCAAATTATTCATGGAATAATTTGAGGAAGACTAGTGTGTGTTTGTCTTTAATGATCTGGTAGAACTTGGATGAGAAACCATCTGGTCCTAGGCTTTTTTTTCTTGGAAAGCTTTTAATTGCTTCTTCAATCTCATTATTTGATATTAATCTATTTAAGTTTTCTATAACCTCCTTATTCAATTTGAGCAAGTAATAGTGAGTAGAAATTTGTCAGTGTCTTCTAGATTTTCCAGTTTATTAAAGTATAAATTTTCAAAATAGTTTCTAATGATCTCCTGGATTCTGGAGGTATCTGGTGCTGTCTTCTTTTTCATCTCTAATTTTGTTGATTTGGATCTTCTCTGTCTTCTGGTTAGTTTGGCTAAGGATTTATCAGTATTGTTTATATTTTAAAGAAAGAATTCTTTGTTGAATTGATCATTTTTTAAAATTTTCAATTGCATTAATTTTGACTCTTAATTATTTCCTATCTCCTATGAAATTTGGAATTAGTTTGTTCTTCTTTTTCTAGGGCCTTGCAGCACTAGCATATATATTTGGGATCTTTATTTATTAAATTTTTTTAATGTAAGCATTTGGTGCTATAAATTTTCCTCTTTGAACTGCCTTCATACTCTTCTAGAGAATTTGATATGTTGAATCTCTGTTCTTATTTGTTTCTAAGAATTTCCTTATTTCTTCTCTCATTTCTTCTATGATTTATTCCTCAATTTAAAAGAATATTATTCAATCTTCATGTATTAACATGGTTTCTATATTTTTTCTTCCTATTGATCTTTAATTTCATTCCATTATGATCTTATAAGATGCACAGATAAATTAGTTTCTTTTTTTTGTATTTGCTAAGACTTACATTATTACCTAAAATATGGTCTATTTTGGGAAAGTTTCCACGGACTGCTGAGCTGAAAGTGAATTCAGCTGTTTTGGGGTAAAATATTCTGTGGATATCTGTATGGTTCATCTGATTTATATTATTATTTAAGTTGGAAATATACTTATTGATTTTATGTCTGGATGATCTATTAGTGAAAGGAGTGTCTTAAAACCATCTAGTATTATTGTATTGGTGTCTATCTGTGTTTTAATTCCAAAAAGCATTTTTTAATGCAATTAGGTATACTGATATTTGGGGCATAAATATGTACTATCATTTTATCTTCTTTCTAGACTGTTTCCTTTCCCACTATGTAGTGATCTTCTCTATCCCATCTGATTAGTTTTTGCTTGAAATATGCTTTGTCAGATATTTCCATTATTTACTGGCAAATGCCATAATTTCATTCTTCTTTAAGACTTAGTAATACTCCATTGTGTATATATACCACATTTTCTTTATCCATTCTTCTGTTGAAGGGCAACTAGGTTGGTTCCATAGTTTAGCTATGGTGAGTTGAGATGTTATAAACATTGATGTTATTGCATCACTGTAATATTCTGATTGCCATTCTGTCTGGAGTGAGATGAAATCTCAGTGTAGTTTTAATTCACATTTTTCTAATTACTAGTGATGTTGAACATTTTTCATATATTTGTTGAACATTTGTATTTCTTGTTCTATGAAATGTCTGTTCAGTTCCTTTGCCCATTTATTGATCGAACTATTTGTTTTTTTGTGTTAAGTTTTTTGAGTTCTTCGTATATCCTAGAGATTAATGCCCTAGCTGAGGT
The DNA here is from genome assembly GCA_004024805.1 of Geosciurus inauris. NCBI lineage: Eukaryota > Metazoa > Chordata > Mammalia > Rodentia > Sciuridae > Geosciurus > Geosciurus inauris. Next base: position 130,416 of record PVHX01002415.1, on the reverse strand, counting down.
ACAAGTGACAAAGATTTTCTCCCATTCTGTAGACTCTCTCTTTATATTCTTGATTGTTTCCTTTGCTGTGAGTAAGCTTTTTAGTTTGATACAATCCCATTTATTGATTCTTGATTTACTTTTTGTGCTTTAGGAATTTACTGAGGAACTTCATTCATTAAGCTGACATGATAGAGATTTAGGCCAACTTTTTCTTCTAACAGGAACAGGGTCTCTGGTCTAATGCCTAGGTCCTTGATCCACTTAGAGTTGAGTTTTGTGGAGGGTGAGAGATAGGGATCTACTTTCATTTTACTACAAATGGATTTCCAGTTTTCCCAGCACAATTTGTTGAAGAGGCTGTCTTTTCTCCAATGTATGATTATGGCACCTGTGTCTAGTGTGAGATAACTGTATTTATGTGGGTTTGTCTTTGTGTCTTCTGTTCTGTACCATTGGTCTTCATATCTCTTTCGGTGCCGATATCATGCCAGCCCGCCCTCTCTCTCTTTCTCTTCTTCCTTCCTTCCTTCCTTCCTTCCTTCCTTCCTTCCTTCCTTCCTTTCACTATACTTCTGTAGTATAATTTAAGGTCTGGTATTGTGGTAACCTCCTGCTTTACTTTTCTTGCTGAGGATTGCTTTGGCTATTCTGGGCCTTATATTTTTTCAAATGTATTTCATAACTACTTTTTCTGTTTCTCTGAAGAATGTCATCAGAGTCTTAATGGGAATTGCATTCAGTCTGTGTAGTGCTTTTGGTAGTATCGTCATTTTTGGAAGTGGGCGGTACCGGGGATTGAATTCAGGGACACTTGACCACTGAGTCACATCCCCAGCCCTATTTGGTATTTTATTTAGAGACGGTCTCACTGAGTTGCTTAGGGGCTCACTAAGTTTCTGAGGCTGGCTTTAAACTCACAATCTTTCTGCCTCAACCTCCTGAGCCGCTGGGATTACAGTGTGTGCCACCATGCCCAGCAGTGTGGCATTATGACAATATTAATTGTCTATCTAAGAACAGGGGAGATCTTTCCATTTTCTAAGGTTTTCTTCAATTTCTTACTTTAGATTTATTTCATTTTCATTGGAGACGTCTTTTACCACTTTTGTTAGATTGATTCACAAATATCTTATAGAAAAATTTCTTAATGAAAAATAAAGGGCTCATTTCCATTAAAGTGGTCAAAATTGATGGCAAAGATGAATGTATATTGCTTATGCTGTTTTGTCATTGTTTGCATTTCTTTTTGGGCTCTGTAACTCTTTGATCAAGGACTGCATGTTGTTAAATCTGACTTCTTTGTGTTTCTCATCAAGCTGCTAGCCATTGTGATCTAGAGCCAAAGCTGGTTGTAATAGCTTTCAGCTTTCTGTCTCACAGTATAGGATAAGATAGACTGTAGAGTACTGGCAATTAATATACTCCGAGAACAGGGCTGAACTTCTAAATGGGAAGTTTCAGTGGTTGAGGTTTAATTCTGGCTATATTTTGGAACTTTCTTGGAAGGCATTTGAGATTAGATCCATGCTCCCTGTTGTTAGGCAAATGCTGACCTCTGCTGGATATCTGGGTCTCAGGGACCCCCCTCAAATTCCAAACTCTCCGCTAGTCACGGATGTGAATTACTCAGGATGAGACCAGAGAATGTGCCTTTCTGACCACTTTCTGGTATCTTCTCAGCGGCTTATTTGGGTCACCAACAACAAAGGGAGCTTTTTCCCTTCAATCTCCCCAGCCTAGATCATCCTAGGCATAATCCTCTCTGCATCTGTTTCAGTCATGCTGGTTTAGGCACATTCTGGACCCCACAAGAGGCAACTGCTGGGTCAGGCTGGCAGTGCCCTTTCTGGGCTCCTGGATGTCCTGCCTCTGCTCACTGCTGCTATGCACTTGCAGTTGGTTTCTGGCATGATTGTCTGCTTGTTGGCCGTGTGATTCTGATCACTCCTCAGATCATCAGCTTGCTCCCCGCTCTCCGAGTCATTTAAGATCAGCCTCCCTCTCTATTCCACAGGCTTCCCCAAGCTGCTTTTGTTTGGGTGATTTCCTCTCTTGTTCTACTCCCCTCACCCCTCCTCCTTGCAGTGGGCTGGTGCTGCTGCCCCTGCTTCTACCAACCAAGTTGGTGTGTTTCTAACATATTATTTCTTATTTTATGTTCAAAACTTCGGCTTTGTGTCTGTTTGATTACTTTACTGTCCAGTGTCATATTTCAGTGAATTCCCTCAGTCATCCAACTCACTGAATTGTGATACTCCTTCTGCTTGCATCTGAGAAGCAGTGGGCAAGCACAGCTTTCTCTCAACCTATCTTCCCAATCCCCTTAAATTTCTTACTTAAAAATATATGCACGTTTTCTTTTCTTTTTTTCTTCTAATCCCTCCATTGAAGTATAAGTTCACAGTTTTGGAATCCAGAATTTTCAAGATTTTTAAAAAGTAACATGGCCCATATTGCATATATTATATTACATCACTAATGGGTATGTGGTGGTCAGGTATCACTTGCACCCAAAGATTATAAAAAGAAAAAAAAACTTTCCTTATATAGAGCTTGCATCTATAAGCAAATAGAAATATACATGCCTACATGTCTACAAATGGAAAAAGGACTGCAGCCCTGTTGGTCACATATTCTTCTTTATAGTTTACTTACTAAAGTGTTTTCCTGACTTAGTGTTCTGCCAATTCCTGATCTTTAAAAATGAAAAAGCAGGGATGGGGCTGCTGGGGAGTCCATCTGACCCAGAGGCCACAATATAACAATAACAGTTTAAATTTCTATTCTGGTACTCTTGAACACAGTTCTAGTAGGGGAAAGATAAAATCTTTTTTCTTTGTCTATATTCTCTCCCCCAACAGAAAAAAATGTTCCTCTAAGTAGTATTACCAGGATAGCCATCCTAGGATATCAATACTTCCAGTCTGTAAGTCACTATTGCAGAATTGAAAGCCATTTATAAAAAGTATAAATCTTTTTTGCCATGCCTATACAGAAGCAATTCCGGTCCATCCATATAGAATATGTAGGAACAGCTCAGGAGCATGCCAGAGTAAGAGCTTCTCCTTCTTCCACTCTTTGTTCCTTCTGGGCCCACACCCTATTGGAAGGTGCCGCCAATGTTCAAAGTGGGTCTTACCAACTCAGAATGCTCGCCCACATGCTAATCTTCTCTGGAAACAGCCTTATAGTCACACCCAGATGTGTGCTTTACCCATTTTCTAGGCATCTGTCAATCCAGTCAAGTCAACAACCAATATTAACCATTACGCCTCTCATCAGCTTTAAGACCTAAGATGTTTCGAAGGACCTAGGAATCAACTTCGAAATGTGATCATCAAGGGAGATATTTTCCCTGTTTCTGTGTAGGATAGAAGCTTATTTTCAGTGAGTACCTGACTCTAACTTGCAAAACTATCTTCTGTTATAAAAACACAATAAGTTTTAGTTTTCTTTTAATTACAGCCAAATAGCTAACACAGACGGCCACCCCAATTATCAAGCAAATTAAGATGAATAAAGTGTGAAAGGTGATACTGTCAAATCCTCTCACTTGAGGCTTAATTATTGTTTTTTTTTCAGGGCATATCTATACTGTATTTTATAAAAATGTGAGATTTCTTTCTATCTGCAGTCTCTTAGTGATTTCCTATAATGCATACAACCACATTCAACTTAATTACTTAGCAGTGTTCAAATTGTTTTCTTTCTCCTCTAATTTTGTGGATTAGTTTTTGGGGATTAGGAGATTTTTAAAATGTTGTATATCCTCAAAAATTCTGAACTATGATAAACTTCCTAATTTTAGTTTTTGTGTGCTTTAAGTAGACCATGAGTCACAGTTTAGAAACTACACATGTAAAACAAATGGGATATGTAAATTATGTGAACATATAGGACTTTATAAAACAATATCAAGCAATTTGTTGTCTATTTTTTAATTTACAATTTTCTTCATGTTTTTTAATAAGTGCGTAATATTTTTAATTAATCTTAATATAGAATACATTTATTTAACATGTTAATTGTTTAAGTTAATAATGTCTTCTAGAGTGCATATTGATATTATAATTTTATTTTATTAAATTTTTTATGGACATATCATTTATCAAATATATAATTAATTTGATTATTAAAGAGCTTATACAGAATATATAAAACTAAAATTAGATAATATATTATGTATGATGCACAATTCATTATATATGATAACAATCCATAAATGTTGCCTATTACTGCCATTATTTCTATCCTTACTCTGTTTTGTATGCTTTTATGAGCTGGTCCATCAAGTGTGCCTATAAGAGGAGACACAAAAGAGACTCAGGGAAAAATGGTTCATTAGTCTCACAGACACCAGAGATAGTAGGCATGGCATTCCACCCAGAGCTACGTGGGAATGATACTGGAGTGGCCAGGAGGCAGAAGACATAGGAAGGGAGAGATTGAGGCCAGGGCCTTCATTTGTGTTTCCACAGAAAATGTGAGGCCCACGGGGTTGGTCCCTAGTTGTCTAGCACCTGGCCTGGGGATGATTAAGGCAGAGGAACAGCAGTGTTGCCTATTACTGTCATTATTTCTACCCTTGCTCTGTTTTATATGTTTTTATGAGATGGTCAGTCAAGTGTGGCTATAATGGAGACACAGGAGAGACTCAGGTATATAGGACAGACAGAGGAAGTATGGTTCTGGATTGATTAAACCATGTCTTCTTGACAAAACCATGCATCTGGTTGGACGCTTTGCTATTTCCAAGAGCCCTTTTTATTGCTGAGATTTGCTTAGATTGGGTAGGGGCAGTCTCTCAACACCCAGAAAGGGTTTTTAAGATGTTAAAACATATTACAGAAAAAAAAGGTTATAATAGGTGCTTTGTTGTGGTGGTGGGTTTTTCCCACTAATATCTACAAAAATGTTAACACTCAGATTCCAAGAGGATATTAAGACATTACTAGCCCATTCCCATTTTAAGACAACCCTTTTCTACTTTCCTATCTATTCCCTGAGCCCTCTACCCTCTTGTCTGACCCTAAGCCTTCCACTAATAACATGTCAACACAATCTGTCAAATAGAATGCTTATAGGCAGCCACATTTATATGAGCATTGGTTAATGGCTATATAAGGTAGTCCAAGATTTGCATCAATTACCAAAGACTATAATGAAAATTATCATCTTATTGGAAAAGTTGGACTAAAAATAAAGGTTGATTGTCATGTTTTATAAGATTTGTGTATATTCTTATGTTCTTAGTTTAGTTCCCCCTTTCTATCTCTTTTAATTAGAGTTCAAATGTTTATATTATAATCAGTAAAGAGCTAACATGCTAAAAAACTTGTATTGTTATTTCTAGGAGATTTCTGTGAAAATAGTTATGATGGGAAATTTTTCATAATCTTCAGACATAAAAATAGACTGAGATAATATGAACAAAATCAACCTCTATTTTAGATGAACCTCTGCTGTTTTACAACTTATCATTCCTCACTTATCTTTCAAATATGCAGTCTGGCCTATAAGCAGAAATTTCTCTGCATGATTATTTGATTTTCCCATGAAACAGTGAGATCCGAACCAGGTGCTGCAGCACACACCTATAGTCCTAGCTACTCAGGAGACTGAGGCAGGAGGATCTCTTGATGCCAGGAGTTCCGGGGCAGTCTGGGCAGCAAAGCAAGACACCATCTCTAAAAAAAAAAAGTGAGATTCATTAATACTGACACTGGATTTGTTTGTTTTTTTTTTTAATATTTTTTTAGTTGTGGATGGACACAATGTCTTTATTTTATTGCTTTGTATGTGGTGCTGAGGATCAAATCCAGGGCCTCACGCATGCGAGGCAAGCGCTCTACCGCTGAGCCGCAGCCCCAGCCCTGGATTTGTTTTGTTTCTTGTTAAAACCCCTGTTCTCAGTCAATAGCAAGGATTTTTTTGTAAACATTTTGAGCAAATAAAAATACATGCTTCCATAGCCCCAATATTCAGTTCTATTCTTATTTTATTCAGTAGTATCAGTAATATTAAACTGTCAATGAGTCTGAAAAACAGACACAGGATAACTCATAGAAAAGTTTTAATTTATTTGTGTAATAAATATGCAGGGAACATTTTTTACTCAACTATTGAAAACTTTCATTTTACCACATAGACAAACTATAATTGTTTTAAATGAATATTATTATTTAAAGCAGTCCTAGGTTCACAGTAAAATTGAGTAGAATTTATAGATAATTCCCATTAACCCTTTGACACTACTTGTGTGCCCATTATAAAACCCTTCACCAAAGTGACACCTTTCTTTATTGCTACATCATTATCATGCCTAGTTTAGAGTTAATGTTAGGGTTCACTCATGATGGTATGGGTTCTCTGTAGTTTGATGAATGTATAATGAGATGCATCTACCAGTATGATTTCACATATTACTTTCACTGGTATAAAAATCATCTGTGCTCCACTTATTCATTCCTTTCCCTTTCTCACTACTGGGAACCACAGATCTTTTTACTGTTTACACAGATTGACTTTTTCAGAATGTCATATAATTGAAAACATACAGTATTTTTTTCTTTTCAGATTGTCTTATTTTATTTAATAATATGCTTTTATGTTTACATAATGTATTTTGATAGCTTGATAGCTTTCTTTTTGTTTTGATGCTGGTAACATTTGTCTGGATGCGATACACGTATTTATCTATTCACCTGCTGAAGGACATCTTGGTTTATGAATAAAACTGCTACAAACATCCATATCAGTTTTCTGTTCCTTTGGGTAAGAGCCAAGGAGCATGACCATTGAGTAGTAATGTACACAGCTACCAAACTGTCTTCCAAAGTGGCTCTACTTTTTGCATTCCCACCAACAAATGAGAGTTCCTATTTGTCCACCTCCTCATCAGCTTTTGGTATTATCAGTGCTCTGGATTTTGGCCATTGTAACTGGTGTGTTATGGTATTTGTTTTTTTAATTTGCATTTCCCTGATGACACATGGTATGAATTCATTTACCAAAAAACTCTTCCAACTAGAGAGTTGGAAGAAAACTAATTGAAGACTTATTTGCTATTTCTCTATTTCCTCTGGTGATGTGCCTGCTAAAATCTATGGCTCATTTTTTAATAAGTTGTCTGTATCATTTATTGTTGAGTTTTAAGAGTTATTTTTGTATTTTTTACAGTACTCCTTTATCAAATATGTCTTCTGTGAATCTTTTCTTCCTGTCTGGGCCTTATCTTTTTATCCTTTTGAAAAAAATTCTTCTTTGGAGCAGACATTTTTAGTTTTAATAAAATCCTGCTAATAAATTCTTATCTTTCAGGCATCATAGCCCTGTTTTTCCTTCTAAAAATATATCACCAAACTCTGATGATCCTAGTTTTCTCCTATGTTTACAACTTTGTCTTTTACACTTAGGTCTTTGATCCACTATGAGTTAATTTTTGAGAAGAGTGTGAGTTCTGTGTATAGGTGTTTTCTTTTGTATGTTGATGTTAAGCTGTTTCAGCATCATTTGTTGTAAACATCTTTATTCCATTGTATTGCCTTTGCCCCTGTGCACAATCTCCAGCTATATTTGGTAGATGCATTTCTGAGATCTCCATTGATCTATTTGGTTATCATTTTATCAGTATCACACGGTATTGAGTATTGTTGGTTTATAGTCAATCTTATGGTCAAGTAGTGTCAGACCCTCAGCCTTGTTCTTCTTCCATATTCAATTGGCTATTCTAACTGTTTTCTCTCTCCGTATGAACTTTGGAATCAGTTTGTTAATATTGTACTCACATAATAATGTGCTAGGATTTTAATTGTGATTATATTGAATCTGTAGCTCAATCTGGGAAAAACTGACATTTTGACCATATTAAGTTTTCCTATTCATAAACATGAAGTATCTTTTCATTGACTTAATGTTTTATTTCTTTTATCACAGTTTTCTAGTTTTTTATATTGATTTTGTACATACTTTATTGTGTATTTCATTTTAGAGTGCTAATGTAAATAGTATTATGTTTTTAATTTTAAATTCTACTTGCTCTTTACTGTTATTCAGGAAAGTGATTGACTTTTGTGTATTAACCTTGTATCCTGTAATTCTGCTATAACTGATTTTTAGTTCAGTACTTCTATTGATGTTTTTTATTTTTCTGGGTTTTCTATAAATACAAGGCTATCTTCTGCAAACAAAGACAATTGGATTTCTTGGTAATCAGTATACTTTATAATTCCTCTTCTTATTCTATTGCATTAAGTAGGACTTTTATTGTTCTTTTCTTTGTTTGTAGTGGGAAATCTTTGGGTTTCTCACCAGTAAATATAACGTTAGCTATAGAATTTGGGGCAGATATTCTTTATGACCTTAAGAAAGTTCCTGTCTATTCTCAGTTTACTGTTTTTATCATGAGCAAATATTGGATTTTATTAAATGCTTTTTCTACATGTACTGATATGATCATATGCTTTTTCTTTAAGCAGTCCCATTGATTAGAAAGTTTCACTTCCCAAGAATAGTAGAAATTGAAATTCATTTCTTGATTAGCAGTCTCAATATTGATAACGTACATGTGCAATTTTATGAACTCAAGATAGGGATACACATGTTTGCATGCTTGATACATTTTGGAGTGACATAGAGATAAAAGTAATTTTGTTTTGGTTTCTATTGGTATTTTTTTCTATAAGAATGGGATTTTAGTTATTCTTTTATATCTAATAAATACATATGTGATGATATATCTATCCAGATATTGGCTGTATGTGGTGGAGGTTTACTTGAAAATTGAGTTAGAGCCTATAGAACGTGTACACACACACACACACACACACACACACACACACAATTAATGGAAATGTATTTGAAATCCCAGTGCTTCCTATGGTGCAATTTTGATAAGTTATTCACACATTTCATCTTATGGGAGAGTGGGTATGCCAACCCCTGATGAGAGAGGAGTCCTACAACAACTACTCTGACTGAGGAAGGTCAAAAGTGGCAGTGACAGTCAGCAAGGTATCCAGCTATATGTGCCAATACATGAAGAAGGCTAGTCCTCACCTATAAAAAACAAACAAACAAACAAACAAACAAAAAACAGAGAAATTGTTAACTTACATTATGTAAATGCAATAATAAAATTGTTAGCTGGTAAATACAAGACACATTAACAACTGGATTATTTCAGTAAAATGCCAGAAATCTCATAATACACATGCACTGAAAAATTCTAAAAAATATCAGGTTAAACATCTGATACTGATACCGAACTATTCTAGAATATAAAAATGGCAATAGAGTAAATTTTTAAATTTAGTGCATGAAATTTAAAACATATGTAAGATGAAGGTATTATGTTTGCCAAAAATCAAATTCAAATATAAATTAAATTGAGCCAGGCACTTTGGGAGGCTGAGACAGGAGAATCACGAGTTTAAAGCCAGCCTCAGCAACGGCAAGGTACTAAGCAACTCATTGAGACCTTGTCTCTACGTAAAACACAAAATAGTGCTGGGATGTGGCTCTGAGGTCAAGTGCCCCTGAGTTCAATCCCCCGTATCAACTAAATAAACAAACAAACAAATAAATAAAATTGTAAAGAGCCTCATTCAACTATTTTAAGTGAACTAGATTTTGTTTGTTCATAAAATGGATGAAATGTGAAAAGTTGAAAAGTTTAAAAATAGATCTTATATGGGTTCATCTTTCTCTGTATTTTTTTTGCATGAATAATGTTTGTAAATATGCAAATACTTTGGACTGCGGTTGTAGCTCAGTGGCAGAGTGCTTGCCTTGCATGTGTGAGGCACTAGGTTTGATCCTCACACTACATAAAAATAAATAAATAAAGGTATTGTGTCCATCTACAACTAAATATATATATATATATATATATATATATATATATGTAATATGGAAATACTTTAAGATTAAAAGACAAAACATCTCACAATTCTTTCAGTAGATACCAGGAACCCATCAAGAGTAGAGTATGAAATAGGGGATAAAGCCAGGAAAGATGTAAAGAACATTGAAGGGTAGTGTTGAATGAGCATCAGTCTGGGTGCCAAAATAATTTAGGAATAAAAAGGATACTATGGAAACTTGATTACCAGACCCAAGGTATAAAGTCTTTATACCCAAGGTATAAAGGACAATTGACTGAAAGAGGGATAGTAATACACTTCTAATAATAATTGTAATAGGCTTGTTAATCATCACTCAATATTTTCAAAATTATTTTATGATTAGAAAAAACTTTACTAGTATTTTCACAAAATTTGGGCACAATTTTTCAGTTGAGAATGCCCTTTACTGGTATTAATGATGTTGAATGTTATTTATTTTCCATTTTTTTTTAAATTTTAAGGCAGGGTGTCCCTAAATTGCTGAAGCTGGCCTTAGATTTGCAATCCTCCTGCCTCAGCCTCCTGAGCCACTGGGATTACAGGTGTGTGCCACCATATCTGATGATTTTCTCTTCCTTAAAGCTATAAAAGACATTAGATTTCTCAAGTTATTATATCTCAATCATTAATACTAAAAGTCAACGTTGTTCCAGAATTCTTTAATTACATTTTAATAAATCCTCAAACTGTGACAATTCTTACTTAATATCTGAAATTGCCTACGGGGAGCATTTTGCTATCAACCTGTGAAATTGAGTTTCCTGATAGAAGCAATTATCAAATGGAAAAAAAAAATTAGAGGAATGAGTTTTTCCTCCTACAAAATGTTGTAGAAAGAGCATTCAGAACTCATCTTAAATAGACACATTTTCCTTCCAAGCACCAAAGGATCCATGTTGCAGAGGGATAACTGAACCCCTTGATTTGCAGTGTCTACAAATGGAGCCAGTGGGTATTTGTCAGGTACACTGGCTGTGGATACACAGAGAGAGCACAGGCAAAAGAGATTCTTATCACACTCATATTTCCTCTTGTTTAAAATTGGGCTTAAAATTTTCTCTACCCAAATACTCACTGGAGATTTGAGTTCACCTCTCAACCTCCCAAGGAACCCACTGCTTCGTGTTGGGGTTCTTTCTTTTTTTTTCATCAATAAACACTCATACCCATATTTATCCTCAATTGGTAAAGCAGGGTTTAACCCACTTAAAAAATGTAATATTAGCACGAGCTAAGCAATTGCTTGCTCTACTTTGTGAGTAGGAACTACAGCAGGATTTCTGTTTTTCAGAGTACAATAATTTCTTCACCTGTACCTGGTTAAAGAAAGAGTCAAAGAGAAAGTTCTTCAAAATCATTAGCTGATACCCTTTCTTAATCTTTTAAAAACTGTGTTTTTCTTAAGGAAACTTTGGGGGAAATTGTCCCTAATTGTTCCATATCTAGTTCTCCATCTGTTTCACAGAGAGATTACCAAAGAAGAAATCTGGACTTAACCCTGGCAACTGGACTGGGAGGTCAGAGGGGAAACCTGGAGAGAGTAATTGACCTAGAATTTGAAGACCAGGCATTTGGGAATTGAGTCTAGCTTTATGATAACTGAGCAGCTTTATAAATTTGATCCACTTACTATTATATCTCTGATTCCTAGTTTCATCACTTATAACTGAAAATATTAAACCTACCTTTTAGAGTTGTGTTAATTACAAGAACTAACATATGTATAAAGATCTAAACTTAGTGATCTCTTTTGACTGCATTCTTCCATGAAACCAATGAGTTTATAGGTTCATTAGAAAATATTTTTGTATTAGATAATGACTGAAAGGAATTGTAATTATTAGAACTTATTTATAAAATATACATAACTCATATTAACCAATTATTGTCCCAATATAAAACCATGCTTTAAATGAAAAATTTCCTGACTTTTGTTCTCCTCACTCTGAAATCTTCAAGAATCCAGGAACAGGTAGAATGATGGCTAGCTCTCCAAAGAGTTTGTTAAAATAAAAATAAAAGTCATCATATTACCAGACATGTATTGAATATTTGATATATGCCTATCACTATTTCCAAATGTTTTGTACCTCTTGTCTATTTTGATGGCTGGAGAGGGTTTGACCCTATGTTAGTCTCTCTCCGTGTCCATCCCTTCCTTGAAACTCATCTTACATCTGGTTGAAAATTAGGATCCTTTACAGCTATTCTTATCAGCATCAGGGATACTCATTGGGTGTTAGGAATTAGATTCCTAAGAAAATGCTTTTACTTGGCCTTTTAGTAGATAGGTTAGGCATGGATCTTAATAGTGCATATACATATAGTACATAATGATAGCTTCAAATTGGCAAGGGTAGAGAAAAATTCTATTTTTTTCATTACATGCATTCAAATATTTGCATTTTATGTATGTATGTATTTAATCTATTTATTTGTTTATTCATTTAACTCATTTGAGAGGTAGATTAGTAAGTTAAAAGAAAAAAGGGATGCCAAGCTTTGTGATTTCAGCATTGGTGATCTCTGGGAAGCTGATAAGCATTCAGCATTCACAGTGCTTAGCTGAGGCCTAAAGTGCTGGATGATTCCCTAGTGTGGGGTTAATGTTCCTTCCCACTTGGTACAGTGGTGGCGCTGATGTCAGCAGGCAGAAACCAGGATCTGGCCATAAGAACATGGTGGACTAGCATGCTGAGGGAACATGGTAGGCTACCTGTAGAAGGTAGGCTACCTGTCAGGTGCAAAATTAAGTCACAGTCTACTTTCTTTGTCTTTTAATCTTGTGGCACATACTTGTAATGCCCTAGCCATCTGAAGGCTGAGGTAGGAGGATCACAAGTTCAGGGTCAGCTTGGGTAACTTAGCCAGACTAAGTATAAAAATAAGAAATAAAATTGACTAGGGCACATCTCAGTGGTTAAGTGCCCCTGGGTTCAACTCTCAGTACCACTCATATACACACACACATACACACAAATTGATGTCCCAGTTCACTATTAATAAAAATGACCCATAGAGACAACATGAGAGGGAAGTTTAGAACCCCCAAATGCCTATCCTCCATGAAAAAAATGAGAGTACTAGCAAAAAGTAAAAGTCAAAATAAACTTTTTTGGAATTATGGAAATTACTTCTAAAATAATATGGTGAGCATTTAGACAACTCAATCTTGGTAAGAACAGTAAATATATTAGTATTTTAAATTGCTTTCTTCCCATCTCCTCTTCTCTTCCCATCTCCCTCTCTACAACTATGGAGTTGGCAGGAAAGCCAAGATAATCGCAATTGTAGTTTAATAAATAAGTAAGTCGCCGCAGGAAGCAGAATGAGGTTTGTCCTTCCCTAAATGCCCCTTATCAGAAAACTATCACTGTTTAAGCTGTTTATCCCTGGAAAACTTTATTGCAAGACTTTTCTTCATTCACCTGCCTCAGAGCTCATCCAGGAAGAACAGGCTTTTCTTCAGAGGTCTTTGTTGATTAATTCAGAGGCAATTATTTGATATCACAGCATCCCCAGGCAGTGATAACAGTTCAGGGCAAACTATAGGGTCACCAACAAAACAAAACAAAACCTTGAAAGGAAAGCAGTGACTGCAGGGATGTTTGAGAAGTTTAGACATCCTGGGACTCTAGAAGTCTACATGAATTTCTAGGGCTGTGTACATGTGTGGTACTGTGTGCACGACCATGGAAGACTGGAGAAGTCCATTAACTGTCACCTCTGGCTGACGTTGAACTTCTGTTTAAGCAGCAAGAGAAAGCTAAAGCAAATGTGTAAAAGTCCTACCAGAGCAGTGTGCCTCAGTATACTCACAGAACCTATAAGAAAAGACTGGGAAACATGTGAGCTCCAAACTTTTAAGGGAGGTTTTTATCCTATCATTACTTAATCACTAAGCCAGTCAGTAGAGACTCCCTGGCCACAAAGGGCAAAAAATATAGACTTACAAAGTGACCAGAAAAAGCAACTAGCAAAACAATGAAGAAGAACAACTATAATGTGCTACTCTAGCAAATCCTGGGGATTTACTAAATAGAAAAATATCAAAAATTATTTACCAAATAGAAAAATATCAAAAATATCAATAAAGGGCTGGGATTGTAGCTCAGCGGTAGAGCGCTTGCCTAGCATGCGTGAGTCCCTGGGTTCGATCCTCAGCACCACATACAAAGCAATAAAATAAAGACAGTGTGTCCATCAACAACTAAAAAAATATTTAAAAAAAAATCAATAAAGAGTATCAATAAAGCTTATTGAAAATAATGAAATAGAAATTTTTATTTGAAAATTACAACAAAATAAATGAAAAATTCATTATATATATTTTAAATTTTTTTAGTTGTAGATGGACACAATATCTTTATTAATTTTTATGTGGTACTGAGGATCGAACTCAGTGCCTCATGCATGCAAGCACTCTACCACTGAGCTACAATCCCAGCCCCCATTATATATTTTGATAGCATATTTGAGCTAGCAAAAAATCAGTGAACTTGAAGGTAGATTGATTGTTTAGTTTAAGGAACACAAAAATATTACACAAAATTAACAGATTCTCAGACATGTGGTCAACATCAATCTTACCACTAAACACGTAATTGAAGTCCTAGAAGGAGAGAGAGCAAGAGGTAAAAATTATTTGAAGAAGTAATTGATGAAAATTTCCAATATTTCATGAAAAACAATCTAAGAAGCTCAATGAAATCTCAGAAAGATAAACTCAAGAGATTCTCAAACAGACACAGCAAAATCAGAACTTTGAAAGCCAAAACAACAAGAAACTCTCTAAAGCATTAAGTGGGAGCATACATAAGAATTCTGCAACAGATTAAACAATTTATTTCTCATTGGAAATCATCAAGTCCAGAGCTATTGGCATGGTATATTCAAACTTCTGAAAGAAAAGATTCTTAGTCAAAAATTGTATATCCAGGAAAACTAACATTCACAACATAAAGGAGAAATTAAGATATTTCTGGAAAAAAAGTAAATGAGAGAATTCATTGCTGGTAGACCAGGACCACAAAGAATGCTAAAGGGAGCATCTTTTAGGATGAAAAGAAAGGTCAATAGATATTAACTCGGCATGAAGAAATGAAAACAGCGAAGCTAACAAAACAGGTTAATAAATAAGACATTTTAAATGTATTTTGGTGGGACATTTTCCTCCTATTTTACAAAGCAACTGCATAGGCTGAGACAGGAGAATTGCAAGTTCAAAGCCAGCCTCAGCAACGGTGAGATGCTAAGCAACTCAGTGAGACCCTGTCTCTACATAAAACACAAAATAGGGCTGGGGATGTGCCTCAGTGGTCGAGTGCCCCTGAGTTCAATCTCCAGTATCAAAAAAAAAAAAAAAAAAAAAAAAAAAAAAAAAAAAAAAAGCAACTGCATAAACCAGTTGTGTTGAGCCTGTTTACAATAGACATATAAGGGAATAATGATAGAATTTATGTTGGTGAAACAAAGTAGGGGAGAGGAAATGGAACATATCCTTCGAAATAAGCAGGAACACAAATTAGATTGTTATAAATTAAAATGTTAATTATAATTCCCATGGCAACCATTAAGAAAACAACTGAAATAATATGTAACAAAACAATGAAGAAATATTACAAATTACATTTAAAATGCCCATTTACCAGAAAAGAAGGCAATATTAGAAAAACAGGAACAAAGATAGCAAGAGAAGTAGAAAGCAAATTATAAACAGCAGACCTAACTCCAACCTTATCAGAACTTTATCTTCAGTGTAAATGAATTAAACATCACATACTGAAGGCAGAGATTGAATGGACTGAAAAATATGTTATAACTGTATGCATACACACTTTTGAGAGCATGGTGAAGCTACCTAGGTGAGGAACGAGATTAAAGACAACTGTTCAGTACATTGAAAGGAAAGGGTTCGTTTATGTTCAATGTTTGATTGACTTGTATACATTATTATGTTCATAGACGGTGTTTGTTCTGTCCCAGACACAACTGGTTCTCAAAGTCCTCTCTGAGGTGTCCACTGTATTCTAAGTGTCCATAGGGTAACTGTCCTTGGTAATATATTTGGATTTCCTCCCATGTACTACTAGTATTCGAAGAGGAACACATGTTCTTGGAGTATAGAGAAAAACTGAAAAAGTGGAAAAACTGCCTACAGAGAAAAATTTAAATATAAATTTAAGTAGAATAAACATCTGGGATATTGGAGATATTAAGTACTTCCTTCCAAGAGAGTCAATTCTATTTTGTGAAATCCAGCTGATTTCTCCTAAGATAAAGAGAGTCCCAGAGATTAAATAAGAAAGTGAGGAAGCCTCAGAGTATCGACTACTATTTGTTGAGAGGTCTCCTCTCAGCCAGGTTAAGTACACCAGCCTGGGTACTGAGTACTGATCCCCATTATTTCATGGAATCATCTTTAAAAGTCTTACACTTTGTCATTCTTTTGCTGAGTTGGAGGAAGATTTTACTGTACAAAATCACATAGTAGGTGTGTGACTCAAATTTCTCGGACTTGCAGACCATATCTTTAGCCATTTTTTCTGAGAGTTTTCAACATGCCAAAGATGACCCTAGGTACTTTATTTCATCTCACTTAATCTGTACTAGTAAGGTGGATAGTATTACCCCGATTTTATAAACAAGAAACAGACTTTCAGCAACTAAGTCACATGCCCCAAGGCAATTAGGTGTTTTTCTTTGTTTTTTATTAAATAATTTTTTAGAGCCTTTTAAGTTTAAAAGCAAAATTGAGAGGAAGGGTCAGGATTCCCCGTACACCTCTTACCCCACATACATTATCAGTGTCCTCCACTGGAGCTGTACTTTTGCTGCAAATGGTGTGCATGCACTGACATCATCATCACCAAAAGTCCACAGTTTATGTTAGGGTTCATTCCCAGTATTATATAATCTATGCATTTGGATAGGCAGTTGGATTTTTAAACCAGGTCTTTCTGAATTTGAAGCTTGCACATTTAAGTGCAAAGAAAAGAGAGAGAGAGAGAGGTAATTGTGGTTGTGCATGCATGCCTGTGCATACATGTGCATTTGTGCATGTGTGTGTATGAGAGAGAAAGACCAGGAGTGGGGGTAAGGGGAGTCTGGCTTATTCTAAATTAAGAAACCTCCTGGGACTATAGGTATTCCTATGATGAAATACTTTATTGTAGCTCAGTGCTCCTCAAATTTGATGGCACATTAAAAAAAAAAATCCTGATTCTTAGTCTATACCCCAGAACAAAGAAAGCAGACTCCTGAGGAGGGAACCAGGCATCAGCGTTTGGGGAGTATCCTGGGTGACGTTTGTGTGCAGTAAAGTGAGGCACAGTGCTAGAACTCCCCTTCCACTGTCCGTTGGTTTGCTGCTCCCACTTAAGCATACTTAAAGATAAAAGAGTTACCGTAACTCCAGTGACCTCAGAATAGTGGAATAATCTCTTTTTTAAAAAATATTTTTTAGTTGTTGATGGACCTTCATTTAATTTATTTATATGCAGTGCTGAGAATCAAACCCAGTGGCTCACACGAGCTAGGCAAGCATTCTACCACTGAGCTACAACCCCAGCCCTGGAATAATCTTAGAACCAGTACTTTTCTCTCTACCTCAGAGTGACTTGATAGAAAGTAAAACGTCTGTGAGCTGAGGAGAATCAATAGCCATTTAATAATACCTACTGACCACAGGGGTCCTAAAGAGTGCTTGGAGGGTAATTGTTGGCCTAACAAGTTTGAGAGAAGTAGTAATACACAAATCTGAACTTGATTCCAAATGTCTCTGCCAACTAAATTGGATGACACTCAGTACAGAATCATTTGTTTCCCGTGTTTCTTCAGGTTGGAAGCATTAGGAGTAGAGAGCTTTACCACATCTTGGAAACAGTAGGCACACAGATTAAAAGTCCATCCTCTGGTTACTGTCTCCCTCTTGCCAGTGTTCTTATAATTATGAGTTCCAATACTCTCTTCTTTTTTCGGTACCTGGGATTGAACTCAGGGGTACTCAACCACTGAGCCACATCCCCAGCCCTATTTTGTGTTTTATGTAGAGACAGGGTCTCACTAAGTTGCTTAGTGCCTTGCCGTTGCTGAGGCTGGCTTTGAGCTCTCGATTCTCCTGTCTCAGTCTCCTAACATGGTGGGATTACAGGCATGTGCCACTGCGCCCGGCTCAATACTCTTCTTTAGTCTCTTTCTCTCATAAGACATTTCTGGACAACTGTCCAGTGGAACCAAGTCCACCTGAGCCTGAGTCAAATTTTTTTTTTTTTAATAATAGACTTTATTGTTAGAGCACTTTTAAAAATTGAGAAAAAATATGCAGAGCTCCCATGTTCCCCTTGTTCAGCCCACTCCCAGTTTCCCCTATTATTAACATTTTGCATGAAGTGTGACATGCTTACATTACATAGTTTACTAGGGTTCACTCCATGTTGTGCAGAAAATATTAGTACGTGCTGACAGACTAGTTAACAATTTTCCCTGCAATTCCTGAAGCTGATCACTGAAACAAGATCTCGTGCCCAACACCCTATTTAACCTTACCTAAGGTTATCTTCCACAGTAATGAAGTGAAATATGTCTTCTTTCATTCTGATGAATTTGGCATTAATCAAGAGGGCCTGGGCAGCTACCTTCTCTAACATGTCCATCATGTAATATGTGAGGAACTGCATGTGGGCAAACTTGTTAGTGATAAGACATAGTCCCAGGAAATAATGATCTTTATTCTTGAGATTTACAGAACTGAAGAGCGTCTTGTGACCAGGCAAGTAGGATCAGTATGTCATTTGGCCAAAAGCCTTCACCTATGAGAAGGTGCCCTATAGTCTGTAATCACACATTTCCTATGTAAACCTAAATCAGCCTTCTGGCAGGATGGACTGTGGACAAGTCTTCCCTCTTTGCCTTTAGTCAGCTTTTTAAATAAAGTTGACTTCCTTGCCACAACACCTTGTGTCTCAACCTAATTGGCCTGTGGTGAGATGGGCCGCTGGAAGTCTGAGAACAATTTTTGGTGAGCTAGCCAGGAGGACCACTTCTAATGGGAGCCAACCTACAAGGAACTTTGGGACTGTCACTAGCAACAGCTGGGATCCTTTTATTCCCGAGACTCTCCTTTGTCATCCTGAGGTGACACAGGCTCCCCAAAAGCACTCTACTGGCACAAGGAATTGATACTTGGGTGAACCAACAGGTACACTGGGAGTTCCCTTTCTTCCCTGTTAAGGCTTTTGCCATTTGAAACTTGGTACCATTAGGCAGATGAAATAGTTGTTGGATTCTGTACCCAGTTTTGTGTCCGTATACTTTGGAGCATAAAGCACAGATGGGAAGCTTGATGTTTGGTCCAAACAGTAACTCACTTGGGTACATTCTGGAAAAATGGTCTGAGTTTGGTTACCCTCCTAGTCTAAGAGATGACTGATTTTCTATTATAATACTTTCTGGCCACAACATACGTTAGAATCTAGAGAAAATAGTTCTGGGAGACAGCTTAGGCAGAATTTCATTCACACTCACTAAGGTAAATTGCCCTTGGAATTCCTAGGAACAGCTTTGGCCAAGGTGGCTGTGTCTGCTCTTTTTTTTTTTTCTTTTGGTACTGCAGATTGAACTCAGGGGCACTCAACAACTGAGCCACATCCCCAGCCCTATTTTGTGTTTTATGTAGAGACAGGGTCTCACTGAGTTGCTTAGCGCCTCGCCATTGCTGAGGCTGGCTTTGAAATCACTATTCTCCTATCTCAGCCTCCCTAAAGGCTGGGATTACAGGCTTGCACCACCGTGCCTAGCTTGCGGCTGCTCTTTTTAAACACGGATTTGTAACATCAACCATGTGGTATCATCTTATGGCCTTTTTCTGGTTCTGTGAGTCTACTGTAATATTTTTGTTTGATTGGCATGCCTAATTTAAAAATAGTGAAAGGATTTTTAGTTCTTTATTTTTCCTTCAGCTGACCTTCTTGCCGATATTCATCTGAAAATGAGAAAAGGGAAGGGGAGAGTAAAAGAGGCTTTTTTAAAAAAGTTAAACTGCTATGTGAACTGCTTGACCTGAAAAAGTTTGGTCCACAGATAGAAACATAATTTGGATTCAACTGTCGTTCTATAAACTGGTATGTTTATTATGATAAAAATTCCCTAAGGAATTCTATTCACAGTGGGTTACAAGTTGATGAGGGTACAAATGAGTTAATTTAAATTTGTTGGTAAAAAAAATGAAAATGTCTTCAGGATTGTTAGCATACTTGTTTTTCCTGGTTTCTAGTCAGTCAGGATTATATTTTTCTCTGTTATATGCTTAAGACCCAAAACAAGTATATTATACTTCCAATATCTGTTGTTTTCTGTTTCAAGTATAACAACTTTCTTGGCTTTTCTCTGGCACACAAACAACTTGAAATGATGGCTATGTTTGTATGCTTATCAGTTTTTCTAAGTAATCTAGACATGACTCTTAAAGGTAAATAAATGTTTACAATTGTACTATAGAGAAAAATACATCTGAGTCACTTTTAAGTGAGTTGGAATACTGAAATAGCAATTGCCAAGTACAAATTCAAGTACTCTTGGAAGGAAGATGTATATATTTACATGTGTTAATATGTTCTCATAAATTGTTGGTATATATAAAAGTTTCCATGTGTAATTCTACATGGAATAAACAAAAAGAAATTATGAGAAGAGGACTGAAACAGCAGGCTGGGTTTCACCCTCAGGCAACAGAGAGGGAACCCAATTTGGTCAGGGAGCCTCTTCCAGAGCAGGGCAGTTACAAGGACCAGAGGGCCCAGTTTGGTTTCAAACAATCAGTTTTTCAGTTGCTATTGCTGTCACCTATTACCTGTGAGACAGTATGGCCCTTTGAATGGGTAAACGGGACCCTGAAAGAGCAAAAAAATGCCCAACTTTTACAAATACCCCTAAAGGGAGACATTGTAAAACCTAACTTAAAGCAATAGCTTCTAAACAGGAAGCACAGAAGGCATAGCACCTATTTCCAGAAGATTCTTGAACATGTATTCTTCCTGTAAAAAAAGAAAAGAAAAGAAAAGTCGAAATTGAATGAATGCTATCATCTTTGGGAGAAGGAGAAGAAAAATAAAAAAAGTTTATGCAGATTTGGTATTATTTTTTCCTTGAGGGTTTGATACAAATCATAATGGCCTGAATGGAGCTGTGATTTTCTTTGTGGTAATGAGTTTACCTGTGAATGCAATTCTTTAGTAAGCAGAAGATGCTTCACATTACCAAAGTTCACTCAAGAAGAAATAGTTTGTGAATTTTAAGAAATTTGTCCATTTCATGTAAATTTTTGAATATTTTGGCATAAAGCTATTTCACTATATTGCCGTTTTAATATCTATATGCTCTGTGGTAATGTCATCTGCCTTATTTAGATATTGATAATTTGTGACTTGTGTTATTTTTTCTAAATAGTTAACCTAAAGGCTTATCTTTTATTATTATTATTATTATTATTATTATTATTATTATCATCTCAGAGAAAATAGCTTCTTGTTTCATGGATTTTCCCTATTTTTTGTTTTCCTCTGTTTATTTTCCACTTAATTGATTTAGTTCAATCCCCGGTACTAAATATATGTGTGTGTGTGTGTGTGTGTGTGTGGCTACCCCCAAGTTTACATTATATAGTTACAACTTATCAAAGTCTGTCTTCACATGACACAGTACCACCCATGTGTAGTGCAGGCACCTCATAACAGTCTTCTTGATTCCTCCCAATTGCCCCTTATGGCAGTGTTGTCACTCGTCTCATTTATGCATATGCTATAATTTCTCAATACATTCTTACCATAGTTACTTCAAACAAGCAGTTATCTTTTAGATCAGTTAAGAATAAGAACATTAAACAGTTTTACTTCATGGATTCCTCCTCCTGCATGTGCCCTTTCTGTCTCTTTGAACAATTTCTTTCCCTCCAGTTTCTTCTTGTTCAGCATGCTAACACTCTAATTCTTACCAGAGGTCCTAGGTACTGAATGCATTTTTCTCCCTCTGGATACTTGCAGTATTTCCTCCAGTATCTTTAGTTTGTCAAAAGCCTGAAGATAACATTTGATTTTTTTGTATTTATCCTGCTTCCTGCAGGTTTGGTTTCAGCCATTAATTTTAGAAAAAGCTCAGGTATTATTGTAACAAATACTTCGAATCTATTATTTCTTCTTCTGATATTCCAGTTGTAAGTGTTACAGATTTTCCAACTTATCATACAATATGTCTGTTCTGTTGTAGTTTTCCATTCTTTTTTCTCCTTGTACTTCAGTTTGCAGATTTTCTTATGGGTGTATCTTCAGACTCTCCGATTATTTCATTGTATGTGTGTCCACCCTATTGATGAGTTCATCAAAGCTGTTATTTATATTAGAATATTTAAAAGTTCTAACACTTATCTTTTGATTCTTGGAGTTTTCATTCTTCCTATAAAACACATATGATCTTGAAATTTTCTGCTCTTTTTTCATTAGGTCTTTTGTATATTAATCATAGTTGTTTGACATTCCTTGTCTCTGTGTTTTTTGAATCTGTATGCTATAGGGGGAGAAGGTTCTGTATCTGCTCATAAATGTGTAAAAACTAGCAAAGTATGAATGAAGCTTGGATCCTATGGTAATATTCTAAGCAAACTCTACTTTTGCATTATTTTAATTAGGTCATGAGTTTTGCTTCATTACATTTAAACATTTTCACTTATTCTTAAGATCTTATGTATGGTTGTCACTTACCCATGTAATACGTGGTAGCTTCTCCACTTTGATGTATCTCAGTGCCATCTTGCCAACCAATGACAACATTCTTGGAGGATTTCATCATGGCCTGTCATAGACATGAAGCCCTTTAGCTTACTTAACAAGCTCACTCATTACTACTCTCCACCCTGCCAGGAATCAATGGCTGATAGCCAGAGTTATGTCCATAATAAATTTTTGGTCCTTTGTGTGGCAGATTGCCCAAAACATTGAAGAGATCAAGTAACAAAGCCAAGGGCATTCTGATGGAGTTTGATAGAGGAAAGTAATTTTATTAAAATTCTTTCCACTCCCACTTAAAGCCTGACAATATGAATCTAGTATGGAGATTTCAAGGCTATTACATTTTATACAGGGAATTTGTCACTTAGTCTCATTTTCCTTTGCTAGCCTGGCTTTTAAGATCTTGAATTGGACCCAGGAAATAGTAAATTATGCATAAGCATCTCACAAAGCACTTCTCAGTCTTCAACCTTAAAGACCATATCTAGATTGCCTAAGGAAGAACCTCTACATGGGGGAGATTTCATCTGAAACTCTACTTTTGTTGTTGTTGTTTT
Source organism: Geosciurus inauris (assembly GCA_004024805.1). Taxonomy (NCBI): domain Eukaryota; kingdom Metazoa; phylum Chordata; class Mammalia; order Rodentia; family Sciuridae; genus Geosciurus; species Geosciurus inauris. Next base: position 107,193 of record PVHX01002415.1, on the reverse strand, counting down.
TAGATATGCATGACAGTAGGGTGTATGTTGACATATTATACATATGTGGAGTGCAGCCCATTCCAATGTGGATCCCATTCTTGTGGTTGTACATGATGTGGAGTTACACTGGTCATGTATTCATATATGAGCACAGGAAAGCTTGCTCCGATTCATTCTATGATCTTTCCTATTCCCTTCATTCCCCTTGTCTAATCCAGGGAACTTCATTACTTCCCTATCCTCCATTATTGTGTGTTAACATTCATATATCAGAGAGAACACTTGGCCTTTGGTTTTTTGAGATTGGCTTATTTCATTTAGCATGGTTCTCCAGTTCCATTCATTTACCAGCAAATGCTGTAATTTCATTCTTCTTTATGGCTGAGTAATATTCCATTGTGTATATATATCACAGTTTCTTTATCGATTCATCTGTTGAAGGTAGGCACCTAAGTTGGTTCCATAGTTAAGCTATTGTGAATTGAGCTTCTATAAACATTGATGTGGCTGCATCACAATAATATGCTGATTTTAAATCTTGAGTATATGCCAAGGAGTGGGATAACTGGCTCAAATGATAGTTCCTTTCCAAATTTTCTGAGGAATCACCATACTGCTTTCCAGAGTAGTTGCACCAATTTGCAGTCCCACCAGCAATGTGTGAGTAAACCTTTACCCCACATACTCACCAACATTTATTGTTACTTGTATTCTTGATAATTGCCATTCTGACTGGAGGGAGATGGAATCGCAGTTGTAGGCAAATAGGGATGGTTTAAGTTCTTCTTTTCCTATTTGTATCCCATTAATTTCTTTCTTTTATCTAATTGCTCTGGCTAGGATTTCAAGGACTGTGTTGAATAGGAGTGGTGAAAGAGGGCATCCCTGTCTTGTTCCAGTTTGTAGATGGAATGCTTTCAATTTTTCTTCATTTAGAATGATGTTGGCCTTGGGTTTAGCATATATAGCTTTTAAAATGTTGGGATATATTCCTACTATTCCTAGTTTTTCTAGTTTTTTGAACATGAATGGATGCTGAATTTTGTCAAATGCTTTTTCTGCATCTATTGAAATAATCATGTGGTTCTTGTCTTTAAGTCTATTGATGTGATGAATAACATGTATTCATTTCTGTATGTTGAACCAACCTTGCATCCCTGGAATGAACCCCACTTGATCATGTGCACTATCTTTTTAATATGATTTTGTATGTGATTTGCCAGTGTTGTATTAAGAATTTTTGCATTTATGTTCATCAGGGATATTGGTCTGACATTTTCCTTCCTTGATGTGTCTTTGGTTTTGGTATCAGGTTGATACTAGCTTTATAGAATGAGTTTGGAAGGGTTCTCTCCTTTTCTATTTCATGGAGTAATTTGAGGAGTATTGATGTAAGTTCTTTGAAGGTCTGGTAGAAATCAACTGAGAGTCCATCTGGTCCTGGGCTTTTCTTTGTTGGTAGGCTTTTGATGATGTCTTCCATTTCATTGCTTGAGACTAATCTGTTTAAATTTTCTATGTCCTCCTGTTTCAATTTGGGTAGGTCATATGTATTTAGAAGTTTGTCAATGTCTTCATGATTTTCTATTTTATTGGAGTATAGACATCAGAATTACTTTCTAATTATTGTGTGTATCTCAATAGTGTCTGTGGTGATATTTCCTTTTTTATTATGAATTTTAGTAATTTGAGTTTTCTCTCTTCATTAGCTTGGCTAAAAGTTTATCAATTTTATTTATTTTTTCAAAGAACCAACTTCTTATTTCCTCTGTTTTAAAAAAAATTTTTTGTTTCAATTTCATTGATTTTGGCTCTGATTTTGTTTCCTGTCTTCTACTGGTTTTAGTGTTGACTTGTTCTTCTTTTTCTAGGCCTTTGAGATTTAATGTTAGGTTACTTATTTGGTGACTTTCTATTCTTTTAAAGACTATGCTGAGTGCAGTGAACTTTCCTCTAGAACTGCCTTATTGTGTCCCAGTGATTTTGATAGGTTGTGTTGCAATTCTCATTTATTTCTATGTATTTTTTTGTTTCATCCCTGATGTCTTCTACTATCCATTGGTCATTCAATGGCATATTATTTAGTCTATAGGTATTAGAGTAGCTTCTATTTTTTATTATATCATTGATTTCTAATTTTATTTCATTATGATCTCATAGAATGCAAGGTATTATCTCTAATTTTTTTGTATTTGTGAAGAGATGCTTTGTGGCTGAAGAGATGGTCTATTTTAGAGAAGGATCTGCTGAGAAGAAAATGTATTCAGTCCTTGATGAATGAAATAGTCTATATATTTCTGTTAAGTCTAAGTTATTAATAGTATTTATTAGTTCTATAGCTTCATTATTTGGTTTCTGGTTGGAGGATCTATCTAGAGATGACAGAGGCATGTTACAGTCACCCGGTATTATTGCGTTGTGGTCTATGTACATAGATTGTTATGTCTACATAACAATTATGATACATAATTATTGATACATAATTCCCTTAAGCAGTATGAAATGACCTTTTTGGTCTCTTCTTATTAATTTTGGCTTGAAGTCCACTCTGATACGAGGATAGAAACCCCTGCTTGTTGGGTCTTGTTTTTTAATCCAATCTGCCAGTCTATGTCTTTTGGTTGATGAGTTTAGGCCATTTACATTTAATATTATTACTGAGATATGATTTTTATTTCCTGTCATTTTGATTTATTTCTGGTTTTTAATTTTAATCAGTTTCTCCTTTGACTATTTTAGTTCTAATTTAGTTCCTCCTTTTTCACTTTTTTAAAAATTTCTTCTTCATGAAATATTTTATTGAGTATGTTTTGTAATGCAGGCTTTCTAGTTAGGAATTCTTTTAATTTTTGTTTATCATGGAAGGTTTTTATTCCATTGTCAAATATGAAGCTTTTTTTTCCTGGGTATAGTATTTTTAGCTGGCATCAATTTTCTTTCAGAGATTGGTATATATTATTCCAAGACCTCCTAGCTTTGAGGGTCTGGGTTGAGAGATCAGCTGAGATGTAGATTGGATTCCCTCAAAATATCACCTGTTGCTTTTTTCTAGCAGACTTTAAAATTCTATCCTTATTCAGTGTATTAGGCATTTTCATAATAATGTGACTTGGTATGGGTCTGTTGTAATTTTGTATATTTGGGGTCCTATAAGCTATCTATATTTGGTTTTCCATTTCATTCTTAAGGTTTGGGGAATTTTCTGATGGTATTTCATTGAAACGATTGTGCATTTCTTTGTTTTGTATGTCAGAGCCTTCATCTATCCCAAAAAATCTTAAGTTTGGTCTTTTCATATTATCCCAAATTTCTTGAAGTTCTGCTCATGGTCTCTTAACATCTTTTCTCCATGGTCAGTTTTATTTCTACATTATATATTTTGTCTTTATTGCCTGAAACTCTGTCTTCCAAGTGGTCTAGTCTGTTGGTGAGGCTTTTCATTGAATTTTTGTTTTATTGGTTCCTTCATTTAGAGGATTTCTGACTGATTTTCCCCAGGATCTCTATCTCCTTATTCAAATGATCTTTCACTTCTTGTATTTTCCCTCTGATTTCACTTCTCACATTATCTTTTACTTTGTAGATCAGTTTAACCATGAACTTTCTGAATTTCATCTCTGACATTTCCTCCACCATGGTGTCAGTGGAGTCTGTTGTTGAGGTATTCTGTGTTATTTGGGATCATTTGTTCCCTTGCTTTTTCATATTGTTTGCATGTCTATCCATCTATATGGATGGATCTAGTGCTGTAGAATTTATATCTTATTAGTTTATAGTGTCCTTCTATGTTACTAGTACCTCACAGATTGTGGGGGCAGTCTAATGATAGCAATGTATGCAAACAATATATAGCAGTAGACTAGGTCCTTTGTTCCTATTTTTGATATCTAATGTTAAGTGGTATGATATGTAGAGATGGTAGGATCAGCAATTCCATCAGTAAAAACAGTAAATACTCATGCATTATGTCTGACTTAAAATCAAACAATAGGTGTTTTTTATGACTTCCACCACATTAACTATTGCTTTGATATTGGTGGTGGGGGTAGATGTTATATACTTCAGTATTAAGAACAGGGTTAAGTATGAGCAAAGAAGAAGAGATGGTAGGATAAAAAAGTGCTTGTAATTTCAAAGGGTAAATAGGGCAGATGCAATGGTAACTTAAGATATGTTAATATGAAAGGGGAAGAAAAACAGAAAAATACAAAGCAGATAGAGAATGGAATTGGGTGTCAGGAATAGAAAAAAAAATGTAGAGGGAGGAAAGGGAGATAGAGTAGTAGCAAAGATGGTATAAAACAAAATCAAAGTAAGCTAATCAGAAGCCTTAACCCTCAAAATACAGAGCATCAGAAAACACCACCTTCAAAACAAACAAAAAAAGAAAAGAAAAAAGGCTAGAAATGAGGAGAGAGAAGCAAATATGAATATGTATAAGAGTTCTTGACTTAGTCAGTATCCATTCAAATAAAACAAAAACCCAATATAGAAAATCAAAATAGGCAAAACAGAACTACAAACACAACAAACCAGCAACAACAAAGAATAAAAAATAAAAAAAAATCTTGGTGAAATGTCAAGAAATTAAGGAGTCATATCCACTATGGTGGACACAGTAGTCAGTGAGCATGTGTTCACTGTCTGTGCCCACCTGATTTTCTTTTTGTTTCTTACTGAGGTATGATCTAAGTGTAGGAGTATGGGCTGTGGGTTGTTGTCTCCTTCCTTCTCATTGTGTTGCTCACCAGGTTGAAGGTTGGGGTTTGAGACTTCCCAGTTTCCCTTGCTGGGAGATTGGTACAGGTGGGCTAGTCTGCCAGCCGAAGGTAAAGTGGCTGCTGGGGAAGCTGGGTTGCCGGAGGTGAAGCAGCAGGCCACACCTGGGGGGTAGATCGACGAGGGCCAGGTGCTAGGTCCTGTGGGCCCTAGGCTAAGCTGTTTGCTGGACCAGGCAGATCTGGTGGCTAAACTGCGGGTCTAGTCATCAGAGCAGTTGGCCAGGTTAGGGGCCAGGGGATTGAGAGACTGGGAACTGGGGGGCCAAAGGGCCCTGGTGAGTGGCAGACTGGTGCTGGACCTGGCTATTCCTGGGGACCCTGGACTGGGCCAGGGCCAGGGACAAGGCTGGTGCCAGGACCCGGCAAGTTGCCCTGGGAATCTGGTGGGTGCTGGACCTCTGGCTAGGCAAGCCGAGAGCAAAATGCCCTCTTACCTACCCTTCCAACCTCCCAAACTGCTATAGCCAGCCCCATCAGTCCCTGCTACCCACAGGACTCACGGGACTGGTGAGAGCTGGGCTCTCTGGAGCCTCTGTAACCTGTGTTCCTATGGGTGAAATGCTCCTAGTTTCTGACTTTCCACAGGTTTGCTAAGCTCAGACTGGCCCACCCAGACATAGCTGCAAATTCATGGATCTAGGTTTCTAGTTTCCTTTGGCTGGGCCTTGCTGCAGTCCCAAGATGGTTCCTGGATCGGCTCTCCATGCATGATTGATAAACTCAGGGAGGATTTTTTTTTTTTTTTTTAAGATCCAATTAATGAGTCAAACAGTCTCCGGCTCAGCTAGGGCAGACTGCCCCTCTAGTCTCAGGACTTTTTACCGTACGCCTCAGAGAGACGTGGTATTCCTGCTGTTTGAGTTCTGGGTAGCTGAGCTAGGAGAAATGCTGCCTCACTCTAATCTGCCACCTTGCCCTCCCCCCCAAAAAAACCACTGTTCTTTTCTACACCAAATACATAATTCTATATCATTTTTCCTTGACCTTAAAAACCAAGATGGTGTATTTTGGAATACCTCTGTGTCTTTCCCATCCACACACTCAGCCATTAAGACCCAGGTGAGACTTCAGCTGTGTGACATCTGACCCAGGGCAGGGTTCCTGGGAGGTGGTTTCTTTCCACTAATTTCTGCCTGAAATACCTGGAGTCCTGTGATGATCTAACTCAAGAGATTTTATGTGAAATCACTCTCTCCTCCATTCTTGCCCAGTTCAACATGCGGGAGGAGATACCTCTGATGACGGTAGGTCACTTGATAGCCTCTTTAAATTTACAAGCTTGGAGAGCGGGTCTACTTGGGAGCATCTCATTTTATTAAGTCTTTCACAGTCTCATTGCCATGCAGCACTGCTAATCTGCCTTATTAATTCTCTACATTTTTCATTTAGACACCAGTATTTTTTTTTGAAGAATTATTTAGGCATTTGGATAATCTTTTTCTCCTACTCATAAAATACTGAAGTAAAAATTCTTAAAGTCATGTTGATATCACTCCAGGGACTACAAACCAAAAATTCAGAATCCATATGCTTTTATACATAAGCAGTATTTCTAGACTGATTTATTTTACCTTTCATCTACTCACTGTTGCCTTATTTGGGCAATATTTTCTCCTTTTAGTTTATTATAAATTGGACTCAGTCCTTTATTCCTTGAAAACGTCGTCATTAAGCAGACTCCATTTTATCCCCTAGTAAAGAGAAAAATTGAAAATCTCTTTTAATATATGAGAGTAACACTTGTGAAAATAACACGAGATTTTTTTCTTTTTAAAAGAATCTTATATAGTGGACTTGGTATAGTGGCACTGAATTGCTTTTGAAATGACACGATAGAATTTGAGACATTTTGTGCATGCGTTGTGGATGAAATAAAGGTGCGGAGGGACCGTCTATTTGCCAATCTCCCATCCACTATCATAACCTGTCCTAAGCCATGCCGCAGTCCTTGGGATCTTTCTCAATCTATCGGTAGTGCTGTCTCTTTCATACTTGTCCTCTTATGAGTGTCAAACTGAAGCAGCTGAGCAAAATCTACTTCTAAAAGCTTATTGCTTACGAATTTCCTATAGGAATGTGTGACTGTGATGATTGAATTTTATCCTATATCCTCCAGAGGCCAAAAAGCCATATCCACCTCTAGAAAAGCTATAAGAACTAGACCTGGAAGCACAGCAATTATTAGCGCTTGTAAGGAGCCAGGGGCTGGAGAGGGAGTTGAGGGAGAAGTGGTCTGCCAGGTTCCTGTGATGATCCCTGAGCCCGAGGGCCATATTCCCAGAGTCCCTGGACAATCTCCAATCTTATCCTTCCTTTTCCCTGGTCTGTTTTTACTACAAATACCTCAAGCTGCTTCTTGGGCTTTCCTTTGATTTTACACCCCTTCTTCCTATTCATTTAACTGGTTTTTCTCATAAAAATCAGATTCAGGCCAGGTGTGGTGGCACACGCTTGTAATCCCAGCACTTTGGGAGGCTGAGACAGGAGAATCGTGAGTTCAAAGCCAGCCTCGGCAATGGTGAGGCACTAAGTAACTCAGTAAGACCCTGTCTCTAAATTAAAAAATACAAAAAATAGGGCTGGGGATGTGGCTCAGTGGTTGAGTATCCCTGAGTTCAATCTCTGGTACCAAAAAAAAAAAAAAAAAAATCAGATTCAGACAGGAGATATATGAAGAAAAGCATAACATTTTACAAAAATATATGGTTTAAATAAACAACCCAAATAAAGAAAAAGCATACTAACCTTCCTTCCTGGATGTAAAAATTTAATATGGTGGAAACATCAACTCTTCAAATTACCATACATTCAATTAATTATGATGAGAATTCTAATGGGTTTTTTAAAAATTCCCTAAATGATTTAAACTTTATAGAGAAGAATAACTGATTATAAATAAAATCATTAGAAATATAAATTAGCAAGGCCAGATTTTAATAAGATATTAAAGCATATTATGAAACTACTGTAACCAAAAATGTACACAATTGGTGAAGGAAAAACTTTTGAGCTGCATGACTGCTTGTTACCATGTGCCAACAAAAGTTGAATTCATAATATTTATTTTTAAAACCAAAAAAGAAATTATAGGAAAAAGTTATGTTTTTATTCTGTCTCACATTCTTGAGGCAAAAATTCCAAACTATCTACATTTGTAATGAATTAATATTTTAAAACCTACAGTGAGTGAATTCTACCCAAAAGAATGTGTAGGGAACAGCAGTGAACTACAGGGCCATTAACTTCCTAGCTACCATCTATTCATACAGTCTTTCACCTCCTCCCATCCATTCTTCCTTGAATTTTTTTTTATAAATTTGACTTAATACCTTTCCCACAGATACTATCTCAGAGAACATGTGTAAAAATGCATGTATACAATAACAAAAAAGGTTAATGTTTTGTAAGAAAACAAAAACCGAAATCATATATCTTCTTTTTTTTTTTCTCTTAAAGAAATATTGGGGAGGTAAGATAGAATATTTTTAGTCCAGTTTTTGAAAGGTCTCTCAACACAGCAAACTTAAGAGTTTGCTTGAAATGATCGTATAAGCCTTGTATTTTCAAGAAAGCTGGAAATGCCTGTTCTTTTGCGTCTGTGTCCTCACCTCTAGACCTTCCCTGAGTGGACCTCCTCTTGTTCCCTTCTTCATATTCAAGAAGTTTCTGGGAGCTATCTAAATGAGGCAGCAAGACATAAGTAACCTCCACAGATCCAGTCTACTTTCTTTAAGTTCTCTCTCTTTCTCTCATTTTAGTATTAGAAAAATCATATTTGCTCCTACTTATTTTAAGTGTCCCACAAATTCCTATACCATGTCTTCAGTTGACATAAGTCTAGTCACCTCTTAACTTCAGAAGACCCTGTACATTCTCTAAGGGGGACAAGGAAACAGGAGGTAGGGAGGAAAGATAGAGGAAAGGGGAAAAGACTAGACGGTTGGCAGATTGTCTTCCACAGTAGGCTGGATTTTGCTACACAAAGCAAACCACACTACTCCTCCCGCCTCACTCCTCAGTGACCTCTGCATCACTGCCTCCCGTCCTTTGTACAAGCAGAGCAGTCTCTTGCTTTCTTTTCTTTTTTAATTTTTAAAACAAATGCATTTCAGGTCATAGCACACATATGGAGCACAATTTTCCACCTCTCTGGTTGTAAACAAGATAGAGTCACACCATTCATTTCTTCATATATATACCTAAGGTAGTGATGTCCATCTCATTCCACCATTTTTGCTACCCCCACACCCCCTCCCTTCCCCTACCTCCCGTTTGCCCTATCCAAAGTTCCTCCCTTTCTCCCATGCTCCCCACCCCCACACCCCTTATGGGTCAGCATCCACTAATCAGAGAAAACATTTGGCCTTTGGTTTTTTGGGGTTGGCTTACTTCACTTAGCATGATGTTCTCCAATTCTGTCCCTTTACCTGCAAATGCCTTAATTTTATTCTCTTTTATTGCTGAGTAATATTCCATTGTGTATATATACTACAGTTTCTTTATCCATTCATCTATTGAAGGGCATCTAGGTTGGTTCCACAGTTTAGCAATTGTGAGTTGTGCTGCTATAAACATTGAAGTGGCTGCATCATTGTAGTATACTGTTTTTTAAGTCTTTAGGGTATAGGCCAAGGAGTGGGATAGCTGGGTCAAATGGTGGTTCCATTCTAAGTTTTTAAAGGAATCTCCGTACTGCTTTCCAGGTAGGTTGCAACAATTTGCAGTCCCACCAGCAATGTTTGAGTGTGCCTTTTCCCCCATATCCTCGCCAGCATTTATTGTTGCTTGTATTCTCGATACCTGCCATTTTGAATGGAGTGAGATGAAATCTTAGAGTAGTTTTGATTTGCATTGCTCTAATTGCTAGAGATATTGAACATTTCTTCATATGTTTGTTGATCAATTGCATTTCTTCTGTATAGTGTCTGTTTTGTTCCTTAGCCCATTTATTTGATTGGGTTGTTTGGTTTTTTGGTGTTAAGATTTTTGAGTTCTTCATATATCCTGGAGATTAGTTCTCTATCTGATCCTTAAAGAAATAGAAAAGGCAATCATGAAATTTATTTGGAAAAATAAGAGAACAAGAATAGCCAAAGAAATCCTCAGTAAGAAGAGTGAGGCAGGAGGCGTCATAATACCAGACCTTAAACTATACTACAAAGCTATAGTAACAAAAACGGCATGGTATTGGCACCAAAATAGACATGTATATCAATGGTACAGAATAGAAGATATAAGGACAAACCCACATAAATACAGTTATCTCATACTAGACAAAGGTGCCAAAAACATACATTGGAGAAAAGATAGCCTCTTCAACAAATGGAGCTGGGAAAACCGGAAATCCATATGCAGCAAAATGAAACTAAACCCCTATCTCTCACCATGCACAAAACTCAACTCAAAGTGGATCAAGGACCTAGGAATTAGACCAGAGACCCTGCGCCTAATTGAGGAGAAAGTAGGCCCAAATCTCCATCACATCAGATTAGGCCCCAACTTCCTTAATAAGACTCCTAAAGCACAAGAAATAAAATCAAAAATCAGTAAATGGGATGGATTCAAACTAAAAAGTTTCTTCTCAGCAAAGGAAACAATCAATGGGGTGAAAAAAGAGCCTACATTCTGGGAGAAAATTTTTGCCACACACACATCAGATAAAGCACTAGTCTCCCTTTTTCTCGTTGCACTCTTTTGAAATGTCTCTCTTTTACATCTTCTCTGTACATTCACTTCAGCTTGATTTTTCAGAACAAAAGGCATTTGGTTGAGGGTGTTCTGTGTCCCACTGCTACCACTGAGGTCTGGTCCAGGCTCACACTACCTGGGGAAGGTCCCGCCCCCAAGCCACTGTGAGCCACTTTAGGAGAGAATATCTTCACTGTGCTGAAATAATTCAGTCCCTCCTGATTTGTCCCTTGCTTAGCCAAGTTAGCTCCATTACCTTGCTCACTAATCATCTCTTCTCCTCCTAATTGCTGCCACTCTGGGTTTCTCAATTCAGATAGGACCCCATTCAAGGCATTTTTCTCACTATCCCTTAGTCCTCAGGAATAGAGGGGGACTAGGTTTGAAGAGGGAAAAGGTTCATCAGGGTCCTTATCCAAAGTTTAAAATTAACTTTCTGATAAGCAAAGATCAATTTTGCAATATTTCTTCTCAAAATTAAAACAGTTGTAAAGAATTTTATTGTTTTACCCAAGGGGAGAGACAAGTTAGCAAACAAATATTTATCTCTGCAAATTCCCATAAATCTATAACCAGACCATTCTTCCTTCCTATAGGTAACAATTCTAGGATTTTTGTTTTGTTTTGTTTTGTTCTTTTGGTACCAGGGATTGAACTCTGGGGCACTCCACCACTGAGCCACATCCCCAGCCCTATTTTGTGTTTTATGTAGAGACAGGGTCTCACTGAGTTGCTTAGCGCCTCGCTGTTGCTGAGGCTGGCTTTGAACTCAGGATTCTCCTATTTTAGCCTCCCAAAGTGTAGGATCTTTTGAATATGTAAGACCTATGGCAAATGCTATGATGAACTTCAGCACATTTTTATCCACAGTTATTCTCTCTATATGTGATGTGCTAACCTTTACCAGTGAATATAGACTTCTTTTGAAGAAAGAAAAGAGAAGAAAACAGTCATTTTGTAAATATAACAGAATATTTCTGAAACAAAGGAGACACATAATTTTAAAAATGGAATTCCTGAATGTTACATGTATTGAGTTTTTTAAATTCCTGAAATGAAAAATGGGATATAAGATTTTCCTTTGCCCTCCCCAGCCCTCCAAATTCTAAATTCTTATTTACTGTTTCTCTTTAGCTTTGTCTCTGTTCTCTAAAAACTATTTTTTAAGGAGCTTATCTTGAAGTCTCTGGTTGAGAAAATAAGCCAGAAAAGTAAATAGCTTCCTGCCCTTATTGTCTTACAGCAATTGGTGTCACTGCTTCATTATTTTTGTGTAGAAGTCTTAGAAATGCAAGCAGGGCGTGGTGGAGCAAGCCTGTAATCCCAGCACTTAGGGAGGCTGAGACAGGAGAATTGTGAGTTCAAAGCCAGCCTCAGCAATGGTGAGGCACTAAGCAACTCAGTGAGACCCTGTCTCTACATAAAACACAAACCAGGGATGGGAGTGTGGCTCAGTGGTCGAGTACTCCTGAGTTCAATCCCTGGTACCAAAAAAAAAAAAGACGACGTCTTAAAAATGCTCTATTTTTTCAAAGATATGACATAATTTTCTGAGATGACAGTCTGAAGTAAATACCATCTTTTCATTATTTGATTATACTTTTTCTCAGAAATCATTTTGTTATAAAATTTAGAAAGTAGATTTCTTGACCAAATTTTGGTAGGAATCATTGCTGAAGGTTTTCACCTCCGGTCGTTTGGTTTTCAAAGGTTATCTCATGTATTTTCATCTGCACTCACCCTCCTTCATGTGTGCCATGACCTTTTGCATACACCTCAACTTTCAATATTTTAAGCAAGCTGTGCTATGAATATGAAAAGGTGACCTCTGTGAGGGAAAGCTCACCTCCAGACAGAGCAAACAGAACTCAAGATCCTGGCTTTCATAAGGAAGCAAATGTGGCGGCCTGTGCAGGGCTGTGCTCTTTAAAGTTTAGGGGAAGGTTTTTTTTTAATTTTTTTTTAAATTTGTGGTTCTCCAAGTAGTAAACACATCTGTTTGTCATTTGTGGGCATGAGGGCTTTCTCAGTATTCAACCCCTAATTCCAATTCATCTCCTCAGAATTACCTCTCAAAAGGTCTGGATGACTCAGCAAATGCCTACCAATCCTTCTTTTCCATCAAATCAGGGAATATTTCCCCACAGTTATTAGCAGAGTCATTATGTAATGTTATTACAGGACTATAATAATGATTTGTACACATATTTATTTATTTCCTGCTGTGTTTGTGCTGTGTGTATGGAAAAGTAGCTTGAAATACTACTAAACCAGAGGAGCCATCTCTCAAAAGAAGGACTTCCTGTAGCAATTCTATTTGGCTCATGTTCCTTTCTTTCGAGTCCAAGAAATCTTATGTTGATGATGAATTTTGGAATATGTTCATGTTCTTTCTGCCTAGGTGACTCCTACCCATCCTTCTAGGCTTAGTTTAAATTCCAGCCCCAGGCAAGAGGGAATGAACTCCACTGACAGACACTTGAATCCTCTCATATGAAACTTAGTTATTTATATACCGACATTGTTCTGTGTCCTTGTGTCCAAGATCCTTTAAGGCTATGTGTGTATTTCTCATCCCTTTCTCCTCTCTGGGGAAGCACTGTGGCATATTAGCAAGCTCAAGGGCTTTCAGTATAGACAGCCATTAGTTTGAAGGTTGCTCTGATGCTTTTTGTTTCCTTGGACACATGAACCTCTCTGAGACTGGATTAGCTGGTAGGTAGCTATGAGGAATAAATGCAGAGATCCAAAATATTTGTGAGATAAGACAGCCAGTAAATTAATGTTATTCTCATCCTATCTCCCAGAGCACCTATGCATGAGCTAGTACCTAAGAAATATGTAGCAAATTTATATGGAGTGAACCAGTGAGTGACGTAATAAAACTTCAATCTATTGTACACATTTAACAATTTATAGTTACTCTGTTTTGCTTGTTATTATGATTTTAATGTCAAAACTATATATAATATTTCAGAAACTTTTTTTTTTTTTTTTGCTATTTCTGAATATAAGAATCATCTTTTATTTGGTTTCAAATATCCTAAGGTTTGATTTTGTTGTATGTATGCCAAGAGTTGAGCAGATGATTTCTAAATTTTACCCCAGATCACCCATAGTTTCTTTCTTGGTCTGTCTTCTGTAGTGGTCCTGGTCTCAGTTAGACTCCAGCCCTTCTGATGATTACCTTGGCATCCTTCCAAGGGGAGCCTTCTAATTTTAGAGTCACAGAGCTGGAGGAACAAACCACAGATGTGCATTGAAATATTCACAGTATGGGTACAGAGCCATTCCTAAGAGTTTTCATAAGAAAGGTCTTTTATTCTGAAGATGTTTGAAAACTTAGTATACTTCATTTTTCTTTGCTTAGTCCAAGAATACTACCTTATTTTTCCACTTCACATGGGGATTTGAGAAACTAAAAATATTTGATCAAAACACTTATTTTCCAAGTGCAGTCTACATCTCTCCTACATTTATAGGTCATAGTTTGAAATATCTTCAACTCAAAACAAGCCTTTGTTTCTATATTATATAATGCAATATAAAATGTGTTTATACTTTGTAATTTGGTTAATATAATAATAATACTTAATACAGAACTTTTTTTTTTTTCTGAATGAGGTTAGAAACTTCACCATTACTAAAGTCCAAACTTTTTCAGGGCTAGAATTCTGCCTGCCTTAGCATAGGTGGGTCTCTTTGGAATGTCACAGATCTGATTTCAAACATAAACCTTGACTCGTGGTCACCACCTATCCTCCCTCAAATAGAAAAACATTTGTTTTCTGTATCCTATAGCAGCAGTAAAGTAAAACAGAAAAAATAATTAGAAGGAATGTTTGGTGGATTTATCCGATGTAGATGCTCTCAATAGGTTTTCAGAGAACTTTTTTTTTTTTAGAAAAGTTAGATATTGAATCTAAATTGTAGGTTACTGCTCATTTTTTTATAATGTCCATTTGTCAAGTGTCCTAGCTTGCTGGGGCCTCCTTGGTTTTCAGGATGAAGGTGAAATTGATCTGAACCCTTTCTCAGATTTCTAGGAAACTTTGGAGGGAGAAATAAGAGAGAGAGCAGCAAGGGGGAGGCTTCTAGATTTCTCTGACCCCTGGTTCCTGCATTTGCTGAGTTCTCAACATCTGCTCATTTCCCTTCACGTACTCTGCCACTTTTCCATGTCGCATTGCCTCACTGGACGTCCCCCAGATCTTCATTTCTCCAGGTGTTAACTTAAAGTTAGGTGTTAGCTAACTTTTTAAAAATATGGGGCAAGGAAGGAAGGGAGTATATTGCAGTCAGGAACAACTTAAAAGACCTGTCATTCAGCCCAAGAGAATCTTTCTTAACCCTCTCTAGGGTATCAGTCACATGTCATGTACTTGGGCCCCTCTCTCTTATTAGAAATCTTTATTTCTGGGGATGCAGCTCAGTGGTTAAGCTCCCCTGGGTTCAATCCCTGGTGTGAAGAAGGAGAAAGAGGAAAAAGAGAAGGAGAAAGAGAGTGAATTAAGGAGGAGAAGGAGGAGAAGAAGAGGAGGAGAAGAGGAGGAGGAGGAACAGGAGGAGGAGGGGGAGGAATCTCCAGCCTGTCTTCTTAACTTTGCATACAGCTGCAGCTCCAATACCCTCTCATTTCCATCTCACCACCGACATTCAGGGTTTCTACCAGGGCTTCCTCTCTTAGTATATGCTATAGTACAGGCTTTGTTTTCCTTCCTTCCCTCCCTTCTTCCCTCTTTTCCTTCCTCCCATCCTTCCTTTTCCTTTATCCTCTATAGCTTCCACGTGAGGGAACGCACACCACCCTGGACTTTTTGAGTTGGTCTGATTTATTTTCTAATGGAAACGATCGAAGTTGGTTTTTTTTTTAATCACACATATTAATATATATTGCTGTGACACTTGTCTCACTTTTGAGTTGTAAGTCTAAGATAGGTGGACATCATGGAAACAGATACATGGTTTGTGAGCAAAGGCTAGTGGATACATAGATGGAACAATATATGTCTGTCTACACTACTTTTTTCCTATGCCTGTTTTACTTTGCTTTCAAGTGCTTTTCCCTTAGGTGTATGGTGTTGTCTAATAGTCCTTTTGTTTGGTACCCAGGAGATGTTTGGGCCTCAGGGAAAATGCAGCAGATTTAATGCAGCAGATATAAATCAGGATGGCTGAAAGGCAGGATATTATGTTGGGAAGTGAGGAAAAGGTGACTGTCAGGAGGTGGGAAAAAGAATCACAGCGCTGTATTTTCTAAGATCAGTTTTAGAAAAGAGTAAACACAAATGTTGAGAATCAGGAAATTGATCTCCTTAGCCTTATCTGTTCCCATGTTCCCTCTGGGTACCTGAACATAATTTGAAGACCACTGTAATAGAATATGTTTTAAACAAAGATTTCTCCCCTTTAGAGATGGTCTACATTTTCTGTATAAAATAACCATATCTTACAGGGTTATTCAGATAGTATGCATTGTATACTTGACTTGTTTATGTAAATAATATGAGCAGTGAAGGCAACATAGAATTTATAGTATTTGTAAAATCCAAACGCTAGAATAAAATCCGGACTTCTCAGCATTGGGAGGTACAATGAGGAACAAACAGAGCTTGTTCCCTTGAGGTCCCTTTTTCTGTATAAGGCCCGAAAGTAAATATTTTAGGCTTTATTTCTGTGGCCTCTTTCGAACTCTGCAATAATGTAATCTAAGAACAGCTACAGATGACATAGAAACAAGTGGGTATTACTGCTTTTAGGGTCAGTATGTATGGGGACACATGGTAAGCTCAGCCAGGGCCTCCAGAAGGTGCACTGGCTTTATCCTTTTCAGATGAAGATTACACTTTTTGAGCTGCAAAACTGACATAATTGGGGGCCGATTTTTTTAAATCCTAGCTAATTAAAAGTTCAGAATTAATCATTCATTATCTAGTTCTATGGTTCATAATAAAAAGTAAAAGTCTTTTCATCTCATATGTTCATGCTAATAAAAGCCTTCAGTGGCAACATGGACACTAGGGGTTTCTGATTTAAATTGTCATTATATCCACTTAGTGTGTTTGCCTCTACTTTCTTCAAATAGAAGAGATCATTTAAAAACTGACAATAAGGGGCTGGGGCTATGGCTCAGCGGTTGAGCGCTTGCCTCGCATGCGTGAGGCACTGGGTTCGATCCTCAGCACCACATAAAATAAATAAAGATATTGTGTTCATCTACAACTAAAACAAAAATAAAATAAAATAAAAAAAACTGACAATAAGAATTGTTTTAAACCTAGGATATTTAAGAAATAAAATCCAAGGATATTTTCTACATCTTTTAATCTAGCACTGTGTTTCTTAATATATGATCCTGAGACCTGCAGCATCAACATCACTTGAGAACTTGGCAGAATTATAAATTCTTGGGCCCTCTCAGACCTACTGACTCTTGGGTCCTGCAATCTGGACAAGCCTTTCATGTGATGGTGATATATGCTTAATGTTTGAGAACCACTCGTCCAGTAGACACCAGGTTCTTACTACACTCTTTTAAAAATATTTTCATATTGTCCCTCAGAAATATCTTTCAAATTTGACTTTTCTAAATCTCTCCCATTGCCCTTACACAAACTGTGAGTGAGCTTGTTCGGGTTTTTTTGTGTGATCAAACCCAGCTGCGCTCTACCACTGAGCTATATCCTCATTCCTTTTTATTTTTTATTTTGAGACAGCATCTCATTAAGTTGCCCAAGCTGGCCTACAACTTGCAATCCTTCTGCCTCCTCCTCCTGAGTAGCTGGGAGTACAGGTGTGCATCACTTCACCCTGCTTCAAGTTTCTCTTTTCTTTTTTTATTTGTTCTTATTTAGTAATACATAATAGTCGAATGTATTTTGGCCAATTATACATACATAGAGTATAACTTATTCTATTTAGGATCCCACTCTTGTGGTTGTACATGATACAGATTTACCCTAGTCGTGTATTCAAATGCAAGGCTAGGAAAGTTATGTCTGATTAATTCTACTGTCTTTCCTATTCCCCTCCCACCTCCCATCCCTTATTTCCCTTTATCTAATCCAATGGATTTCTATTATTCCCTTCCCCAGCCTCCACAAATCAGAGAGAACATTCAACCTTTGGTTTTGGGGGGATTGGTTTATTTTACTTAGCATGATATTCTCCAGATCATCCATTTACTGGCAAATGCCATTATTTCATTCTTCTTTATGGCTGAGTAATAGTACATTGTGTATATATACCACATTTTCTTTATTCATTCATCTGTTAAAAAACACCTAGTTTGTTTCCTGTAGCTTGCTTATTGTGAGTTGCACTACTATAGACATTGATGTGACTGCAACACTCTAGTATGCTAATTTTAAGTCATTTAGGTATATACTGAGGAGTGGGATAACTGGGTCAAATAGTGGTTCCATTTAAGTTCTCTAAGGAGTTTTCATACTGCTTTCCAGAGTGGTTGCACCAATTTGCAGTCCTACCAACAATGAATGAGAGTACCTTTCTCCCACATCTTCACCAACATTTATTGTTACTTGTATTCTTTATATTTGCCATTCTCACTGGAGTGAGATGGAATCTCAGTGTGGTTTTAATTTTCATTTCTCTAATGGCTAGTAATGGTGAACATTTTTTCATATATTTTTGACCATTTGTATTTCTGCTTCTTTAGACTGTTTGTTCAGTTCCTTTGCCCATTTATTGATTGGGTTATTTCTTTTTCTGGTGGTAAGTTTTTTGAGTTCTTTGTACATCCTGGGACTTAATGCCTTATCTGAGGTACTGGTGGTTGAGATTTTCTCCCATTCTGTAGAATCTCTGTTCATGTTCTTGATTGTTTCCTTTGCCATGAAGAAGCTTTACAGTTTGATACCATCCTATTTATTGATTCTTGATTTTACTTCTTTTGCTTTAGGAGTCTTATTGACAAAATCAGTTCCTAAGCCAACATGTTGGAGACTTGGGCCTACTTTTTCTTCTAGTAGGTGCAGAGTCTCTTGTCTAATGCCTAGGTCCTTGCTTCAAGTTTATTAATTGATCTTCCCTTCCACCATGTTAGACATTCATTCATTCATTCATTCATTCATCCATCCATCCATCCATCCATTCAGTCATTCATTCAATAAAAATATATGAGGTGCTTAATATGTACTAGGCACTATGTCAGATACTGGGTATAAGTCAGAGAATAGGAGGGACAGGATCCTGAAACCAATGGAATCTTATCCTGTTAGGGTGGAGCCCATCAAAGATAATTATCCAAATTATTTCAAATATTAAAAGGAACAATAAGGAGATAAAATGACATGATAGAGATTAGGGAGGTATTAATTGAGGTAGTCAGAGAAAGATTCCCGGAGAAGATGTTTTGCCAAAGCCCAAAGGATGAGAGAGAGTCAACTTTTGAACAGTTGGAAAAGGCAGAGGGAATAATAAATGGGTAAAGTTTATTGAGTTTTTGCCATGTGCTAATTGTAAGAGTTTCACATGTATTAATTCTTATGCCTGACAACCACCTTCCAGGCAGACACACTCAATATTCCCATTATTTTCAGTGAGCAAACTGAGTAAAGCAGGGAGGTTGGACAATTTACAGAGGTCACATAGTCTCCAAGATTCAGCAAGAGATAAGATTGTAGAGGAATATAGGGCTTTGTTTGCCAAAGTGAAAATATTGGAATTAGTTCTAGATGGCATTAAAGCCATTCAGGGGTTCTGCAGAGGGTGTTGAGTTGGTCTGACTTACAAAGAAATTATTGAGGAGCCAGGTGGGATAGAGAAGTATAGTAGAGCCTGTTACCATGGACCAGGTGAGAGGTGATGGTGGCTTGGACAAGAGTAGTAAATATGGGTATGGAGTGACATGGATGGAGGTGGGATCTATTTTGTGGGTAAAAATAACTTTTAGTGATTAAGGGAGTCAATGGGAATGGGAAAACAGATAAAGTCTCCTAACACTCCCAACACCAAATGTGTTGGTTTTCCATACCAAGTAATTCCACAATTTCTTCAGACACCAGATGTGTGTCCTAGAATTTCATTCAATTCTGACACTATCTATGTAGAGTTACCCTACAAGTTAAGGGCTTAATCCCACAGTACTCTCCCCACTTCAGATGCTCACTGAAAGTAATAGGACACCAGGTTGCCAACACTTCTGTCCACTTTGACAGTACAGTTTCCACAACCCCTCCTTAGTGTTAATAATTTGCTCAGGGAAACTTTAGTAGTACCCACTTATTACAAAGGATATTATAAATTTCAGAAATGCACAGCCAGATGGAAGAGAGAGCAAAATCTGCCAGGGGCCCAAAGTGTAAATGTTTCCTCATGGAGTTAGGGCGTGCCACCCTCCTAGCAGGTGGACATATTCACCAACTCAGAAGCTCTCTGAACCCCTTTGTTAGAGTTTTTATGGAAGTTCTATTACATATGCATAGTTGATTAAGTCATTAGTCATTAGTAATTGACACATTCACTAACCCTTCTACCCTCCCCAGAAGTTGAGGTGGTAGGTGGGGCTGAAAGTTCCAGTCTTCTCATCACTTGGTTGTTTCCTCTGGCAACTAGTCCCCATCCTCTAGGTCACCTTGCTAGCATAAATTCAGGTGTGGTTAAAAGGGCTTGTGATAAAAGTTATGGTTTAGATATGAGCTGTCCACACAAGCTCATTTGTAAGACAATGGAAGAATTTTCAGAGGGTGAAATGATTAGATTATGAGAGGCAAGACCTCATCAGTGGACTAATCTACTAGATGGTGACTGTAGGCAGTAGGGTGTGGCTAGAGGGGGTGGGTCACTGGAGGTATGCCTTTGGGGTTTATATTTGGTCCTTGATGAGCTCAGCTCTCTCTGCTTCAGTTTTGTTCTGGCCTGAGCTGTTTTCCTTCACCATGCTCTTCTGCCATGATGTGTTCTGCCTCGCCTGGGGCCCAGAGCTATGGAGTCAGCCGTCTATGGACTGAGACCTCTGAAACCATGAGCCAAAGTAAACTTTTCTTCCTCTAATGTTTCTTCTCAGGTCTTTTGGTCATAGCAATGAAAAAAGCTAACTGAAACGATGAATAACAAAAGATTTTTCTCTCTCCTATCTCTCAGGGGACTGCAAAGGTTTGAGGCACTCTGTGCAAGGGATCAAATATATATTGCTTATTCTACCACAGTATCAAACAGAGGCATAATGGATGACTCCTAGATTTTTGGACTTGAGCAACTTGGAAGACATTGCTACCATTTTCTGTATGGGGAGACCAGGGGAGCCATGGCTTTATTTCAGAGGGGAAAATTAAGGAGTTGTGTGTTGGTCAGTGTGTGCTCTTAGATAACAGAGCCAGTTGGATAGAAATAATCTAGAGTCCAGGGAAGTGATAAAGGCAGAAGGTATTGTTCTGAATGTCACCACTTTGTCAGTGGTATTTTATATAAAGGAGTTTGTTTGAATTCCTCCAGGAAAATAACGTAGATAGAGAAAAGAAGAGAACCCAGAACTGATACCTGACAGTCCTGTGGTACCTTGAGAGGATGGATAGAGGGAAAGGAGCCATCTATCACAATCTCTGACTTCGGTTGGTGTAAGCAGACTGGACTCAGTGGAGCACCTTGGGAGAGAGGGTAGACCCATTACAACCCACGAGAACCAGTTGTAAAAGCTTATTTGGACCTTTATCCACAGTTCATTGATCTAATGACCTTCTGCACTGGACTCTGCTCCAGCCACATGAATTCACTGAACATGCCCTTTATCTTCATGTAGCTGACTTTTTGTTCAAATTTTAGTTCTTGAGTTTAGTTATTGTCATCACTGTACCCCAATAGGAAGTAGTACACTTTAATGCGGTAACACTTATTACAAGTTAACTCCTTTTAGTTGTTTATCACCTGTATTAGACTATTAAGTGTCAGTGCCCTACCATTCATCTTCTTAGCCCTTGCAAACTTCCTAGAGGTTCTCAATAAATATCCATTAAATGAGATATTCAGTTTTGTGTTGCTATAACAGAATACCTAAGGCTGGGAAAATTGTAAAGAAAAGAGGTTTATTTGTCTCACAATTCTGATGGCTAGAAAGTCTAAATGGCCTTGTATGTTTAGGGAGAGTCAATGGCTGTTTCACAGCATGGCAGAGAATCAGAAAGGGAAACAACTATGTGCAGAAGAGACCAAGCACCTGGGGCAGCCTCCCTTTATACCAACCCCACTCTCGATAACTAATCCAGTCATGCAAGGCAAGCATCACCCCCTTCATCAGCTGGGCACAACCTGATTACCTCCCTCTAGGCTCCACCATGAACAAGTCCCACCACCTTTCTCTAGGTTGCATTTGAGACAAAGCTTCCAGCACATGAACAAACTATATCCAAACCAGAGCAGAGAAATTGAAAGAATTCCTCAGACATGGTATCCAGATAGTTTTAGGTATTTTCCTCCAATCTATAAATTTTTCTCCAAATAAAAGATTCAGGAAAAAATGTATCAGCTATGGAATAAAAGCATGTTAAGGAGTATGGATCCTATAGAACCATTAAATTCATACTACTAGTGATGGTAGCAGTAATGAACAATGTTTTGTATTGAGCACTTACTATATGCTAGGCACTAGTCTGTGTGTCATTCATAAACTAATCCACAGATTACAACCTCTAAATTTCTTTTTAACAGTGTTCAAAGAAAGTCTTCATCCTTTCTTCAGTTTTAGTTTCTAGTCTTTGACGGTAAAGACCTCCTAACACCTAAATTTCTTGGTCTCTTGAAATGCTAAGTACTTTGTTCTCTGCTAAGTGCCAAGTGTGTGATGATATTTGTTACATATGCAGCATCTCACTCATTTCAAGTGAAGAATTGCTAATTGCAGCTGTGAACTTTCTAAATTGTTTTTCTGAACTATCCCTTAAAAAACATAGAGATAGTTCAGGAAAAGTTGAAAGCAAGTAAAGTGTGTGTTCCCACTCTCTTTCCATGGCATATCAAGATGGTTTTCAGTTAGTAATATTTTTGTTTTTGTTCTTAAATAGCTATTTGTAGGTTAGGCCACATGCATGTGCAGAGTCCAAGAGACAGGACTGGAGATCCCCTACCTCACTCTCACCCACCTACTCCCTATATGATCAAGAAATAGAAATGAAAGAGAGGAACGTGTTGACTTATTTAGATTGACAATGTTGTTGACTTTCACTGAGCAAGTACTGTCCAAACCAATTGAAAGCTGTGTTGTCCAAAGTAATTTTCAAAAAGCATATATTTTTCTTGAAATATCATTATCTAGACTATCTAATTGGACAGGAAAGACCTTACCCTGCAGAGATTGACCTCTAATCCTTTTTTCATGTTCCTTATTCTAAATATTAAATACACATGTACTTTAGGAAAGTCTTAGCTCCTGTCCTGAAAGAGCACACTCACATTTCCAGCTGAGGTCCCAGAGGCCATTGTCCCTCTCCAAATGTTCTTTTTGGATCTTCTGAAATGAATGATTTAAAAATAAAAAATGATTGTCAGGGAAAAGATAGAAAAAGAAAGCCAGGTAGCTTTTCATAGCTTATCCTTTGTGTATTTGATGCCAGACTTTTATTGTTACAAATGGAATGAGAATTTTGTCAACAAAGGATGAGATGAGGGAAAACTGAACCCCTTTCTGACAGGGACTATCTTAGTCATTTCAAAGTAGTGGGATTATGAGAGCCAAGGTGGATACTAATACATTGTGTTACAGAACAAGAGGCAAAAAGTAATAGCAACAGTAACGCTTTACTTGCCAGAGGTAAGCATTTACGCTCTGCTAAGGTGCTTTATAGAAAATCACTTTCTGATCTCTTTAGCCTATCTCTTCTATTCTTCATTTTTTTTTAAAAAAAAAATTCTCTTTGCAGGTAAAGAAAAGATTAAAGTGTCTGAGGATGAGTTGGAGAAACTCCTTCCAATTAAATGGTGCATTTTGGAAACCATTCGGTTAAGATCCCCTGGTGTCATTACTAGAAAAGTAATGAAGCCAGTTGAAATTTTGGTAAGCTTTGTTTTTTGTTTTAAAATGATCAACCTCCTAGAGAAAAGTACAAACTTTGGTTGTGTATTTTATTTTTAATTGATATATTATTGATTAATTTAACTTGCTTTTAATGGATGAATAAAATTGGATATATTTATCATATAGAGCATGTTTTGTAATATGCAAATATTGTGGAATGCCTAAATTAAGCTAATTAACATATATTGTCTCACATACTTATCATTTTCTGTAGTGAGAACATGTATCTATTAGCAATTCTCAAGAATCTAATACATTGTTATTAACTGTAGTCACCATGTTACACTATAGATCTCTTGAACTTATTTCTGCTATCTAACTGAAATTTTGTGTCACTTGACCAACATTTCTCCAGGGCCTTCTCAGTCCCTCCTCAGTCCTTGGTAAATCTCATTCTATTCATTTTCTGGGTTCAATGTCTTTAGATTCTGCTTTGTAAGTGTCACTGTGTGTGGTATTTGTCTTTCTGTTTCTGATGTATTTCACTTGACACAATGTCATCCAGTTTCATTTGTGTTGTTGCAAATGATACAATTTCCTTCTTTTTAAAGGCTGAATAGTATTCCATGATGTGTGTGTGTGTGTGTGTGTGTGTGTGTGAATTTTTCTTTATCTGTTTATCTGCTGATGGTTGATTCCACGTCATGACTACTGTAAAGAATGCTGAAGTAAACATGGGAGTGCAGGTATCTCTTTAGCATACAGATTTCATATTCTTTGAATATATGCTAAGTAGTGGGACAACTGGATCATATGGTAATTTTAAGTTTTTAAGAAATCCCCATACTGGTTTTCCCATTGTGGGTGTACTAATTTACATTCCAAGCCAAAAACAGTTTGCAATGGTTCTCTTTTCTTCACATCCTCTTTTTGATAATAGAAATTCTGACAGATATGAAGTGTTGTTATGGCTTTGATCTGCATTTTCCTGATTATTAGTGATGTTGAGTATTTTGTAGTTGGCCACTAGTATGACTTCTTTTGAGAAGTGTCAATTTATATCCTTTGACTTTTTAAAATCAGGGTTTTTTTCATTCTCTTGAGTGCTTAATATATTTGTGGTATTAACCCCCTTCTCAGCTAGTATGATTTGCAAATATTTTCTCCCATTCTATAGTATATCTTTACTTGGTTGATTGTTTCCTTGGCTGTGCAGAAGCTTTTCAATTTAATGTAATCCCATTTGTCAGTTTTCACTTTTGTTGCCTATGCTTTTTGGTTCATATCTAAAAAATTATCAAGAAGATTTCCCTGTGTTGTATTTTGCTGGCTCTATGGTTTGTGATCTTAAATGTAATCCATTTTGTGTTGCTTTTGCATATTTTGTGAGATGAGGACCTACTATGTTTCTTCTGCATATGGGTATCCAGTTTTCCCAGCACCACTTATTGAATAGACTATCCTTTCTCCATTGTATATTCTTGGCACCTTTATCAAAATCAGTTGACTATAAATACATGGATTTATTTCTGGGTTCTATATGTTCCATTGGTCTATGTGTCTGTTCCTTTGGTCTGTGTGTCTGTTCTGTTGGTCTGTGTATCTGTTTTTCTACCAGTACCGTGACGTTTTGATCAATATATCTTTGTAGTTTATTTTGAAGTCAGCACAATGCCTCCAGCTTTGCTTGTTTTGGTCAAGATTGATTTGGCTATATAGAGTCTTTTATGATTCCATGTGAGTTTTAGGATTATTTTTTCTGTTTCTATAGAAAATGTCTTTGGAATTTTGATAGCATACATCATTGTACAAGTCCCAAAGTTCTATTAAACACTAAGTAAGCACTAAGTGCTTAATAGAACAGGTAACAAATATAAGTTGTAAGGCACCATTTCATTAATGTAGAATATAAGCTTTTGCTCATCTTTTTGGCCATGTGATCCTACGTTAGAATCAGTGTCATTCTGGTTAATCAAGCAGGTGGATCGAATGGTCTCTTGTCAGCCCATTCAACCAATTAGTATTCCCAAGCAGCGAGGGTTGAGGATTTCAGAATGTGACAAATTCTTTTAGATAACTGGAAGACGATTTTAGGCCACATATTGCAGATGTGGAAAGAGATAGCAGGAATGTCATGGATAATCTCAATTGATATTATGAGTCAGAAGCTGAGTAAGGAAGAGAGGACCTTTCTATGGACAAAGTAGGGGAGTATTCTCACATGCACCATGAAAAGGTATGTGGACATGGCAGACTTTCCATTACATATTTGTGAATCAATCAGGCAGAATGAATTTATTTTAGAGTGATTTGATTTAGGGCCTGCATTTTCTGGAGAGATCACATTTACTCAGTTTTTCACTCTTATTTACTTTGTTAATACACAGATTGTGAGTGCTTGAATTAAAACCAAAGAAATTTTGGAGTAGAACACAAAAGAGATAAAAATTAAAATTTTATAATAGTTAATGAGTTTTGCCTCCAAAGGAGACAAAGTTTGTTTAATTGGTTTTGCATAAATTATAGAATTTAGTTTTAGCAGGGTTTTGAGAGTTTCTGTTTTTAATTAATCAAATTATTAATTGAGTCAAGCTGTGACTATGTGTGAGGATATGCTTTGAGAGGAAAGAGTCTACTTGGTTACAGTTAAGTGAAGCAGTATGTTAATTGCCCTGAATATTACTACAACTTTGTTGAACCTTTATTAAGACCCATTTTTTATATTGAGTAGTACATAATTAGCTGAATTACAACCTAGTTATTCATCTGTCAATAGGTGTTCTTGATTGTTGCTTTAAGCATACAGATCTTGTGGTAGGTGTTTTTTAAAAAATTATTTATGACTTAAATATATCATTCATTTTGGAACTTTTATAAATGGTATTTTTTTAAGGTTTGGTTTTCAGTTGTATATTACTTGTTTATAGAAATTATGTTTGACTTTTGTGTGTTGACTTTGTATCTGCAACTTTGCTAAACATATTTATTGATTCTAGGAGTATTTGTGTAGATCCCTCAGAATTTTTTAATGTGGGCAATATTTTTGTTTCTTCCTCTGTGATCTGCGTGCCTTTTATTTCCTTTTCTTGCTTTATTACACTAGCACTGACTTCCAGCAGTATGTTGGAAACATACTAGTGGAAACATCAGATATTATTTGGTTCCTGATCTAAAGTGAAAAGCATCTCATTTTTTACCATTAAATATAATGATGTATTTAGGGATGTTTTCTTTTTAAATAGATGCTCTTCATCAAGTTGAAGAAATTTTGCTTTATGTCTACTTTGCTGATAACTTTTATTATGGATTGGATTTTGTCCAGTACTTTTCTGCATCAATTGGTATAATCATAATTGTTTTATTTTCTTGTTAACTTATTGATATAGTAGATTATATATGCTATATTTGAAAGTAAATATCACTTGATAGTTGGAATAAATCTCACTTAATCATGGTATATAATTCTTTTTCTACATTGTTGGATTTATTTTGTTAATATTTGGTTAAGGATTTCTGCTCTAATTTTGTAAGAGATTGATAATAATTTGTTTGATTCATATAATTTTTTGTTCTCATTTTACTGTCTCATTTGTTTTCTATATCATGACAATCTCTTTAAATGTGTTTTATGCTATTCCCCCTTTACATAAAATCTCAGATTCCTTTCCTTCCTTCCTTCCTTCCTTCCTTCCTTCCTTCCTTCCTTCCTTCCTTCCTTCCTTCCTTCCTTCCTTCCTTCCTTCCTCTTTCCTCCACCTTTACCTTTGTAGGACTCCTCTTTTGTCTTCAGGATTCCACTTTGCTTACACCCACTTATATACACTTAGCTCTTGGTCCCCCTCTTGAGTTACAAGAGTGAGTCCTCCCTTCTCTTTCCTCTTCAAGCAAGGCCTGCTTCCAGATTAGCAAATAAAACTCATTTGGCCTCACAGCATCCAGGTGAAGTGGGCTGGCTGGGTTCAATTCTGTCAGTCTGAGTGATACAGTTATTGCAACAAAGAGCGGTGGTAACTTCCCTTTACTGATGATCTACATTCTGGTTCTGCCAATGTTTTGTCTTCTTCTTGATCTTTCTCTTCATTTATTATGTAAACAAAGATTGAGATTCATCAGCCTGCTCAGAGGGTTTCCATGATGTGACCAGCTCACATATTCCTTTCTGCTGTTCATCATTAGTACTGTAAACTTCTTTCCTATCTCCTCCCTCTTGCTAATGTTAATTTTGTTCCTGAGAGCCTGTTTGGAGTCTTCTTTACTCCTTGGCCAGATTTGTGGGAGGCAGCAGTGAGCAGTCTCCAAGTGATAATCACAGGTCAACAGTGATTGAAGGGGACTATGGAGGGAGGTGGAGAGGTGGAGGAGTTCTACCCCCACATACACATTAGGTACCTCTAGAACTGATTTAGAAGTAATCATGACCCCTTTAGCCTCAATTCCAGCAAAGGTAAAATGAACACTGAGGATTGGGATCTCAGAGGTCTCTTTTTCTTTTTACAATGGTTAGAAGGTACCAGTTAAAGCTTCACCCTTCCCACTTTGAGATCTGACTCTCCCTCGCTCTAGGAGAGTTTTTACCAAACTCAAGCAATATTCAATTCCCATAGGGGTCAACGGGGGTTCTGGCAACTCTGCTACAATAAAAAGATCTATTTTTAATTGTGCATATTTTGGAAACACAAACTTTAAGTATTTTTCAGTTATTGTGAGGATATTTCAAAATTATGCAGTTAAACAGACATGCTTATGATGATTGACAAAGAGAGTTACCTCATAAAATACTTCACTTCAGTAAAGTTGGTCGCCTTCTAGTGATCACACCACTTGGGAGATCTTGTCCTGTGTGTGGTTCCTACATATGGTGAGGAAAGGGAGATTTTATCAAATAGTTTTTAGTTCTTGGTGTATAGTCTATAGATCATGAAATCTATTAGAACTTGAATTGGAAAGGGTACTGTCCACTCCTCTGCTTGAGAAAACTCATGTGTATTCCCAGTTACAAATACTGTAACCCCAAACACAAATCCAACCAAATAAATGCACAACACTTGATTTTTCCTGTGTTTTCCTAACCAGTTGTCCTTAAATTCTTCCTGCCCCAATAACTGCTGCTGGACAAAAAAAAAATTAATTAATTAAAAAATAAAACAATCCACTGCCCCCTCCCCTAACACTATCTTCAGTATCCTCAGGGATAGGACATGACTGCCCGTGTCCTCAGTGCTACAGTGGCCATGATCCCTATCTCAGGGTTAGATTTTTTTGCTCTTCCACAACCTAGAGATCCATTGTGGTTTCCATGAAGAACACTTGCTGCAAACCCCAACATCAAACATCAAAAGCTACTTTGGATTGAACTAATACTATTTCTAAAATTTTGACCCTTATCTAATATTTTCTTCTATGTGATCAAATAAATGTAGGTGTCATTAATAATCAGAATTAGAAGTCAGTCATTGCCGAGTTGGATAGCAGAAGCGAACTATCCAGAAAGGCTAGAGATTTTTTCACCATCAATTCTAAAATGTGTATGTCTTTGATTACAATATAGTTGTAGCATTATTTCTAAGGACCCAAATGTTCTTCAAAGGAAATTTTTAAAAATGATTTGGAACTGATTTTTTTTTTTAATAGAATTTCACTGTTCCTTCTGGTGACCTGTTGATGTTGTCTCCATTTTGGCTACATAGAAATCCAAAGTATTTTCCTGAACCTGAACTGTTCAAACCTGTAAGTTCTCTTTCAATACACATTACTCTTTTATTTTAATTTTTTTTTTTTTGGCCAAGAGTTTGAATTCATAAACAAAGACTATATTGTTACACAGCCATATGTCTCTGGTAACTAGGAACATGATCAAAGTTGGCTTCAAAGTACAGATTAGATTTGCAAAGCAGACAGTGCAGCACTTACAAATCTGATAGAAAAGCTTTGGAAAGAAGCATCCCATACTTTAAAATAATTTTTTTTATCTGAAACAAGGAGGCATATTAAAGTAAATACCCCTGGTTATCATAGAAGAATTGTTTCATATTTTTAGGGAATTGCTTGTGTTATTGGTTTCCATTTTATTGGTAAACAAAATAAAAAACAAATTAAAACTGTGATGTGCTATTTCTTATAACTGGAAAGTTACAGGGCTGAACAGAATCTTAAGAGGCCATTCAGGTCATTCTCTGCCTTTAGGTAAAACTATCAAACAGCCTCCACATGTATTCATTCTGCATCCCCAGCTTTCTCTAATAGGCAGGGCTGTCTGTGTCTTATTACTAAATTTATTACCAAGACCAATTTTATGATGGAGCCTAAGACCTTATTATAGATACACTTCTCCTTAGGTCCATTCTGTGGTTGATTTACATTATCATTTATATTTACCACTTAACAGAATTCTTTTTAAACCTTTTTATTTATAAGTTCCTGTTCCAAAACCACAATTGTGTCTGATATTAATAACAGATTGGAAAAAATTACCAACAACCCTGCAACTTTATATGCAAGGATTAGCTGTACAAGGTCATTTTTAGCCTAGAGAAATAAAGTTAAGCTTATTTATATAAGGCTGATTTGGAAAAAAAAAAATGTTTTCTTCCCACAGGAACGCTGGAAAAAGGCAAATTTAGAGAAGCATGCTTTCTTGGACTGCTTCATGGCATTTGGAGGCGGGAAGTTCCAGTGTCCTGGAAGGTCAGTGAGACAGCTGGGCCACATTTATCTAGAAAGTCAGCAGAAAGATGGTGGCTCACAGAGGGACACTTTGGCTTAACCTCTCTACTACAGGGAAATCCAGGAGAGGACAGTTTGTTTGGTTGGTCAGTGGTATTGTGTGATGTCTTTGTAGGAATGTGTTGGCTTCTGTTGGGAGGCTTTATGAGAAGACATATTTCACTTGCACATGCCAGAGAGAAGCAGGACTTCTCTGGATCCAATGCTTGGCTTTCACAGAAGGCTAATAATGAAGTGGTTTGAGTGCTACATTTAAAAAAAAAATAGATTAATATTTCTTCAACTACAGTGTCATTGTGAATGTTTGTTGGGATTATTGAACAGAAATTTTTTAAAAAAATATCTCCCCTATTCAGACCGTCTGCTAAGCATCAGAAATAGCACAGTGGGGAAGAACATGGTCCCTGACTTCATAAAATTAAGAGTATATTAAATAAGTCCCAGTTATTCATTGAGGAAGATTCCATAGGTAAACATTGGGTATCTTTGGGTAACAAAATCTCACTCAGTGAATGTACAAATCTTTTTAAAATTTTATTTCTAAAAAAATTATAGTTTCTTGACTTAAAAAGTCAGTCATCATTGTTTGAATAGTAATTCTAGTTCATAATTCTTATTTATTCTACAAGCATCCATTCTATCCCTCCTTTTTATGTATTTTAGAGTGTCAATGTGCTTTTAGTAATTTGTATCTCTTCCAGATGGTTTAATTAGTCTTAGCCAACCTCGAAAATCCAAACCTTCATATTAGAAATTATTCGGGGAACCTGAGCACTAGCAAATTGACGCATGGTGTTTCCCTGGACACAACTATTTGTCCTGGGCTAGACCCATGAACTAAACAGGCTAATCACACAAAAGGAGAGACTTTTCTTCCATAATTAGAAGAGAAGCCTCCTTTGTTCTCTCCCATTAGATGTGATTAGATTAGCTGTGGCTCCAGTTGTGACTAGCAGTAAGTTCAAAGGGGACAGCTTTGTGATGGGGTGGAGTCTATGGATGGCAGAGCAGAGATATGGGAAGATCCCGAGACCACATGATAGTACTTTGTCACTTAAAATATCCGTCTGGAAGAGCTCATCTACTTCCCATTGCTTTGGATAATAAGTGTCCTTATTTGTTTAAAGCAGTTTAGTTGAGGGTTTCATATTTTCAAATGGGCAACACGATGACAGATCCACCAAAAAAACTCCACAGGTTTAACATCCTAAGTGATTGTTAGTCACGTTAGGGGCATAAGTTACAAACATCAGCAAAAACAAAACCCATCACATACATCCTGCCTTTCATTACTCTTTCCACTTTAAAGAAGCAGTTCTTACGCCAATAACAAATATATTGTTCTTGTCACCTATGAAGTATCAATATCCAAAGAGTAGCTCTTCTAAAAATAGTCAGTGTTACCTTTTTTTAGGTTCTTTTACACAAATGTCTAATAGCATCTACATAATTTATTACAAACAGCTTTGTTGTTGAGAGTGTTTTAAATCACTGTTTTGCAATGAAGTATATAGTGTAGACCAATGGTCAAAAATGGCCCGATGACTGTTGTTTCTAACAGGAGCTACTATTGCCTTCCATAATAGTTTCTGAGGCGAAAAGACATTTGCTTTGGTTTGAATGTAATGGGTACAGTAAGGGAGATCATGACATTGTAGCTCAACCAATAGCATCTTTTTTATAGAGATGCCATGTGTTTTGGGAATGTACTGAACTTTTTCTGTGTGCAAGACGGTGTCATTGGTATGGCAGGAACATTGGTCGTGAATAAGACAAGTTCTCAACTCTCACGAAGTGACCACATAGTGGGACGGAGGAGGACACAAAGTTCCTAAATGACTATAAGGAGTGCAGGATGAGAGACTCCCAAGCACCTCTGTGGAGACTCAAGAGAGAATGGACATCTGGACAGAGTAATTGGAGAAGATTTGCGGGGAGAAGTGGCTTTTGAAGGGCTAGAAGAACTTTTAGGTTAAGGAAACAGAATGAGCACAAAGTCGTTAAGAACAGAGATGTGTGGTTTAGGGGTTTATGGTTTTAACTCTCACTGAAGCCAAATTATACATGAGATGAAGAAGGAAGACTGAAAAGGTACATTCCCCCAATTGGGAAGGCACCTTAATACCCGCTCTAGGAGTTGGTATGCAGATTACAAGGTACTAATAAAGCATTAAATGGTTTGGGGTAGAATGAATTAGTGTGGTGTATAACTTCAATTATATGTTTATGTTAATATTCCATGTGAGAGATGTTGAATGAGCCAGGCCCAGTGGCGCACACCTGTAATCCCAGCACTTTGGGAGGCTGAGACAGGAAGATCGCAAGGTCAAAGTCAGCCTCAGCAACGGCGAGGTGCTAAGCAACTCAGTGAGACTCTGTCTCTATATAAAACACAAAATAGGTATGGGGATGTGGTTCAGTGGTCGAGTGCCCCTGAGTTCAATTCCCGGTACCCCCCAAAAAAGAAAAAAAGAGAGAGATGTTGAATGGCAGAATTCACCAGATTTGGAAAATAATTAGAAACCAGAATCCACTGAGATTTGGGGGTGGACTGTGGCTTTAAATCTAAAAGGCTGGAAGAGATAGTGGACATAGATAAATCAAGAATAAGAGAGAGTTTGGGAGGCACGATTTAAAATTTTCCTTTGAAAACGCTTGAGACTGATGTATGATAAAGTATTTATCATATAGCTAACATTTACAGGTTAAATACAAAAATCGAATACATCTGATCTTTTTTTATAAAAAAGTATTAAGTCTATTTTTTAATTCTTTCTGCTTCAAAGTGTCCTTAATTTTTCTGTTACCTATCTCAAATAATCAACTCATGAAGCATTTTGTTTTAGAGATAAAATAAAAATTGTTCGGGAAAGCGAATGACTTCATTTGAACAATGTATACCAAGACTGATCTTTCCACTAGAAATTTAATTCCACAAATCCTTAGTATAAACACCAGAAAATTGCACCCATTACTAATTGGTGTACCAGGAGCCAACTTATTTTCTCATGCACCAAAAACTCAGTGAATCAGAGAGTGTTGCCTGTGATGCAGCTGACAATCTGAGTTCACCAGGAACACATGCTCTTAGGGCCTTGCAGCTGTCACTTCTTGGAGCTCAGTTCACTGAGGTGGTATGAGAGTCCCTCTCACAAGTAAACACAGAAGCCTTTGCTGATCTACCTAAATAAGTACCTGTGCTGCCATCAGTTGCCAACCAAAAATCAGAATAGAAGAACTGTTAGTCCGTCTTCATAACGATGGGGGTTCTGAAAAGAGGTTTGCAGGTGGAGTCCCTTGCTGGGTATTTCCCTGCAGCATAGGAAGGAAAAATATTCCAGTGCTTCTCTTGCTAGAGAATTTTGGTGTTTTATAGAAAAACAAACAAGAGAAAGCAATATAGATTATTAGACTTCCCAAATACAGAACAGGGCGAAATGAAGGGACTCATTCTAGTGGAAAGTCTCACCGTAAATGATGAGATTTAAATGGAGAAATATATAAGACAAGGGGATTTTCAGAGTTGAGGAAAACTCCTTTGAGTGATCATTTGAGAGTTGATGACCTTAACACAAAGGGATGTGTTTACCATACCCCCATCCAGAATGTACCCTAAAGCCAATGAGCTGGATTTACCTTGGTTCCCACCACTGCAAGAGGAGGCCTGCTTGACTGTACCACTGTGTGAACGGACAGGGATTAAATTTCAGCATAAAACAACAATACTGGTCTTTGGCAAGATTAACCATTTTACAAAGAAAGTCGTGCTCGGATTAGAAGAAGGTGTAACAAAAGTAAGGCTGCAGCCGGGCATGGTGGTGCAAGCCTGTAATCCCAGCACTTTGGGAGGCTGAGACAGGAGAATCTCGAATTGAAAGCCAGCCTCAGCAACAGAGAGGTGCTAAGCAACTCAGTGAGACCCTGCCTCTACATAAAACACAAAATAGAGCTGGGGATGTGGCTCAGTGGTCAAGTTCTCCTGAGTTCAATCTCCAGTACCAAAAAGAAAAAAAAAAGTAAGGATGCAATATTTGGGTAGTAGAATATTTGGGAAAACATGGATTCCTTGGGAATGGAAACTGTGATTCTAGTTCGAGTTGGGGGCAGGGTAGGGAAGTTCTTCATGTATCTTAGGGAAATGCTAGGCTTCAGAGTCATAGATTTGTTTTGAATTACTGATAAAAATCACACAGCTATTGAAAAATTAAAAGCATAAGGACAGCTTAGATTAATAGTACTATTCAATTGAACAAATGTCTCGTCAACACATAATATTAATATGATTACTCTTTCATTAAATAATTGTTCATTGAGTATATGCTGTGCATCAAAGCAGGGTTCTAGGAGCTACCTTTAGAAAATAAACCAGATAAATTCCCTTCCCTCGGGGGGCTTATATTCTATCTCGTGTTGCTTTGTTTAAAATTGGGGGATTCAGCAGGCACCATAGCACATTCCTATCTTAGCTACTCAGGAGGCTGAGGCAGAAGGATCACAAGTTTGAAGCCAACCTGGGTAACTTAGCAACACCCTGTCTCAAAAAATAAAAATAAGAAGGTCTGGGGTATATAGCTCAGTGGTAGAACACTTGCATAGTCTGTGTGAGGCCTTGGGTTCAATCCCCAGAACTGCAAACAAATACACAAAAAGCAACATTGGGGAACTTCAAAGACCCAAAACATCCTGAATACCTTATATTTTGTTTAGGAAGATGAGACAGCAACACGAAAAGCAAGCCCTGCTTAACTACATAAGATGGCACATGAGATGTGCCAGATGACTCCTCTGCATAATTGCCATAGCAGTTTAGTAGAAAGGTGATTAGAAAATATTTTTGGATTAGAAGGGAATAATCAGTAAATATCACAGAAGAAAGCACATCTTCTTGAGATGTGCTAGAATCAAACTGAGGAAATGAAAAAAAGAAGTGCACATAGGAATGCAACGTTCCTGTGTGTTAATATCAAGGCAACTATATGTTTAGGATTCATGAAGTTCTGAGCACATTTGATTCTATATATTTACGTTAAAAATAATGTGATTTTGCCAGGCATGGTGGTGCATACCTGTAGTCTCAGCCACTGAGGGTTCAAAACCATTGTAGGTTCAAAGCCAGACTCAGCAACTTAGCAAGGCCCTAAGCAACTTAGTGAGACCCTGTCTCAAAATAAAAAAATAAAAGGGCAAGGGTGTGGCTCAGTGGTAGAGCGACCTGGGTTCAATCCCTGGTACCAAAAACAGACAAAGAAAAAGCATAATTTTAATGGTGATTCCTTATTCAGTAAATGTTGCATTTGAGAAGTGCACAATTTTGTATTTGTGACATGTTATAAGTAGCTTTCTCCCTTTTATACTTAAAAATAGATGATTGCTTTGGAGGAGTGAGCGAATTCAAACTGCCATGGTTTTAATGACAAATTGAAAATCCATTTTATTCTGAGGAATGTGTTACATAAACAAATGTATCCCCTCAACTCCAGTTCTTAAATATAATTAAATGTTCATATTTATTTGTATAATTGTTTCTAATAGTTTTACTAACTATGCTTATATCCTTGAGGGTGAATAAAAAGGTCTTAGGAACAAGGGTGGAATGAAGGGTGCGTGTGGTTAATTCCAGGACTGAGCCAGTCTGTCAGGATCCATTATAAATTTTTAGCCACGTTTCTTTCCTCTTACTGCTTCGCTAAGGAGCAGTGACTCACTCTCAGGAACACGGAAACCATCGGCAAAATTGCAGTCATTATTTTCCTGGCCATTTCATTCTGACACTTCATTAGGAGGCAAAGATTTAAGGCTGTCAAGAACAGAAGCAATCCGAGAGTGATTTTTAATACTTAGGCACAAGTGCTTCGAAAACAACACATCTTTTCTGAGCAAGAATTTCAGAAAGGAGCCCCTTTTCTTTTTGTTTACAAAATATATATTCATCTTTGTACCCTTCCAGTTGGGTACCCTGTGCCTGCCCCCGTGGACCTGCTCACCTCGTCAGACCCAGTAACTCTTCTCTAATGAGCTAAATATCTCTGCTGTTCAGCAAAAGGGCTCCATTCCTCAGAAAGGAAGACTGGAATTTAAAATGAAACTACATCACAGTGTCGCCTGTAGTTTATTATCTCTCCATCACCTAATCCCTTCTCCTCCTTTCCCAGTAGTACTCATTTTCATTTCGAGAACCATGAGATGGTAGGGTGCTGATTTTACCCTCACTCTGTCATGGGGGGCCTCTGTCCCCTAAGCCAATCATTACGTTCCAGCCCTACTCCCTCCTTCCCTCCCCAGAGTGATTGGTTTAGTTAGGTATTGGCAGGTGTTTTAAACAAGGCAATTAATTACCAGGGTTTCTGTTGAGGCTTCTGGGTCAAAAATAGTCGCTTCTGGAATGTGAATAAAGAGACACTTGGACCCAGAAATTTGACAGTTATTTTGAGACTGTAAGAGCAGACACTGTTAGGATGAAGTTGGCAAAGCAAAGCAACAGGAAAACTGGCTTCATGGTAATGTCCCTGAGCTGTTGGAAAGATCTCTGTTAGAGGCCAGCACCCGCTCTAGGTTTTTTTTAGTTACGTAGAGCAATGCATTCCCTTCAATATGGAAACCCGTCTGTTGTGCATTTTATGTCATTTACATTAAGTAGTACGATTTCATTAAAAGCAGCTTTTCTTTCAAGTATTATTGAACTCCTTGAACATATTCTAACCACATCAGTTAATTGTTTTTTAAATAGTTGGTGCTTTACAAAAGAGACTGATTTGTCATGGAGATGTCACAAAACAAAACTGATCACACCTGTGCCTCCAACACTGGCACCACCACCTCCAGAAAAGTGCCTGTACCCCAAAACCTAGTGCCACCATGGCCAGCAGTATCCCCACATGCCAAGATCAGTGCCATGAGGAAGTGCTTTGTCTGGGACTCCCCTCTCCATCTCAGAAGCAAAGGGAAATAGGAGGATTACAGTAACCTTTGACACTAAGGACCCCTAAGACCCTTGCCGCCATCACAAACATCCACAGCCCAGCCTAGCCAAGCACCCACAATTTTGGCTGATATGGACCTTACCTGGCAGAGCTGGTCAGCGACCGTGCTGCCACTCAGCATCTGGCAGTGCCCTGTCACTCACTCATAGTCTTTCTCCACCAAAGCCAGTCAGTAAATCTGGAAGAAGTCACTGCCTGCCCCACCAAATGTGCAGGCTTCATTGCAAGGCTACACAAAACATGAAAAACCAAGGAAACACAATACCACCAGAGAAACACAAATTTATGGAAGTCAGCACACTCTTCAGCAACCAGCTCATCTAGGAAGAAATCACGAGGAAAATTAGAAAATAGAGAAAAATGAAAATACAGTGTACCAAAACTTATGGAAAGCAGTGTAAGCAGTACTAAAGGGAAAATTTGTAGCTGTAAATGCTTATGTCAAAACCTAAGAGAGATCTCAAATCCACAACCTAGTGAATAACTTAGGGGGTTAGAAAAAGAACACACTAGACCCAGAACTAGGAGAGAGGAGGAAATAAAAATACTAGAGCAGAAATGAATGAAATAGAGAAAGGAAAAAAGTAGAGAAAATCAATGAAACTGAATGTTGGTTCTTTGAAAATATCCAAAAAATTTGACAAACTTTAGCTATATGGATGGACTAAGAGAAAAAAGAGAAGACTTAGGTTACAAAATCGGAAATAGGACATTACCACTGATTCTATAGAAACAAAAAAGGATTATAAGGGTGCCATGACCAATCAAATGCCAGCAAATTAGCAAGACTTTCAACAAATTGGGTAACCTCAGTAAAATCAAAAAAATTCCTAGAAATACAACTATCAAGTCCAAATCATGAGAAAGAGAAAATCATAATAGACCTGTTCAACTAGAGGTTGAATCAGTATTCAGATATCTTCCAGCAGAGAAAAGCACTTAACTGATGGTTTCACTGTTAATTCTAGCAAATACTGAAAGAATAACTAACACTGTAGTGTCTCAAGATTCTCTTAAAAAAAAATTGAGGAGAACATTCCCTAATTCATTCCATGAAGTCAGCTGTTACCCAAAACCAAAGCTGGTCAAAGACACTAATGTAAAGGAAAACTATAGAACAAATCTCATATGAACATTGATGCAAAAATCCTCAACAGAATACTAGAAAGCCAAACTCAGCAGCATATTAGAAAGATTATGCACCATGACCAAGTGGGAGTTATTCCTGCATAGGTAGGATGTTTCAACATATGAAAATTAATCAATGTAGTACACCACATTAGCAGAATTAGCAGGGAAAAAAACTCATAGGCTCATCATAATAGATGCAGAAAAAGCATTTGACAAATGTCAACACTCTTTCGTGGTAAAAACACTCACCAGTATAGGAACAGAAAGAAACTTCCAGAATAGTTTGGTGCTGGCATAAAGACCAACATAGAGACCAATGGAATTGGAAACCTGGAATAAAGTGATTTTTTGACAAGAATGCTAAACCATCAATAGAGATCTTTTCTACAATGGTTCTGGGAAAACTAGATATCCATAAGCAAGGCATTGGGTGGTAGCTTAGACCCTTACCTAACATCCTGTACAAAAATTCACTTGACCCTTTTTCCTGAATAAGGAGGTTTAAAAGGAGGTACCCAAATTTCTAGCAAATAACTCGTACATATGAGTTTCTCTTCTAGGAGGAGTAGCTGTAGGATCATCATCGGCACCAGCCTGTCTATAATCTGGAAAACTCCCCTCCTGGGAGCCAGTTCTAATCTTCTCAATGAAACAGAAAATAGTATCTTATATCAAGAAGAGTCAAGGTTCCCCAATCCGTTCCTCTGTGCTTTACCGTCTGCTTTCTCCTTTTCTGTAATGTCTCCTATTCTCCTATTTCATGTTTCCTCCTTTTCCAACATATGCCATTCTTCTCTTTGCATCTTATTTTCTTTATTTAACATAAAACATCTTCCTGTATACTCCATCTGATTTTGCCCTTACCATTATCACCAAAAATGTGCTGCTCCAGC
Organism: Geosciurus inauris; assembly: GCA_004024805.1. Taxonomy (NCBI): domain Eukaryota; kingdom Metazoa; phylum Chordata; class Mammalia; order Rodentia; family Sciuridae; genus Geosciurus; species Geosciurus inauris. The sequence continues at coordinate 68,048 of PVHX01002415.1, read as the reverse complement.
TGTAATGTTTCATGTGTGATTGGGATGATCTTTGTAATTTGGATACTATGCATTAAAATTAAATTAAGAGGTTTAATTATTACATCTTTTTTTTTCCTGGTGCTGGGAATTGAACACAGGGCCTTGTACCTGTGAGGCAAGCATGCTACCAACTGAACTATATCCCCAGGCTCTAATTATGACATCTCTTAACATATAGTTTTTTCTTTCTCTTTGTCAATTTCCTCTAGATCAGCAGTTCTCTAAATGTGGTCTTCAGACCACCACTAGTATTATTACCTGAAAAGTTGCAAAAAATGCAAATTCTTGCACCCTGTCCTAGCTTCCTGAATCAGAAACTTTGGGGTGAGGTCCAAAGATCTGTGTTTTAACAAGACCTCCAGGAAAGTCTGCTATGTGCTAAAGTTTGAGGATCGTGGATCTGGATAACTTTGTTTCCTGCCACCAAATTGATTTCGTCTTCTTAAGAGTTCTTGTGGGACAAGGTTGTGGGAAAGTTCTTCCCCTTCCCCTTGAATAGCTATGTGTAAGTGCCTGGTGCCTGTGAAACTCTGTGCTGTCTTCTCTGAGTTCCAGTACAAGGTCACTCTATTTTCACAAGCTGCAGCTGGTGGCAACTAAGAATGCACTTCAGAGCTCCTGCTCCTGGCAACAGTGAGTTTTCCAGCCCACGCTGGACTTGCTGCAATGACTTCTAGAAGGAAAAGAGAGATTTTCTCTTTAAAAGCGAGAGAGGAACTTAGTCCCAAAATCAAAGTATCTGAAGTAAAAATCATTAGTGTTCCCCGCTTGCTAGCACTGCTTCTTCGATTTCTTTTAGATGTATCGTTACTGCCCTACACACCTGGGTTTTGGCATAATCCTTTAGTCCTTCTCTCGGGCCTTCTGTGTCTATTCCGTCCCCCAGATGCACGTCTTTATCACTTTGGCATCCACTGATGGCTGTTGTCTAAGCCCACTCCTGATTCTGTCTCATTTTAAATCTATCTTTACTTATTATATGCAGTTGCTTTTCCTGACATAATGATCTCTGATTGTCACTCTCTTGTTAGGACTCTGGCACTACTGCCTGCCAGACAGACTCCTCAGCTCATAACTCCAGACGGTCCATAATATAGCACCAGCTGTGCCTCCCTACACTTCAGGGAGTGCAGTACCCAGAGTGCCCATTTGCTGTTCCCCAACTTTGGAGCATCCATTCCTCCCCTGCTCATAAGGTCTGCTGGCTCTGAAACGCCCTCACTCAGCATGCCCATTTATTTAAGCCTGTCCTTCCTCAAGGTCTAGTTCAAGTTTCACCTCCAGGTACTCAGTCCTTGGCGCTTTCTCCAGACTCCCAATTTCTATAGTCCAATTGTTTTCACCTGCGCCTTATTCCACTGCCTCAGGCTTTTATCTTGTATTGTTACCTGTCTCATCTCTCCTTGTTCTCAGCAGTGTGTTTTTGCAGGATTTTTTTGTTCTTCACTCCTGTGTAGCATTCTGTGAACAAATATTTACAAATGGAGAAAATACGCAAGTACTAACTATTTGAGGAATTTTCAACATGTTTATATCTTAATGAGTTTTATTTGTAGACGTGCAATATTGTTCCTGTAAATGTAAAACATAAGCCCATTATAAATAACATTCGTTATTATCATCACTGTTTTATCATTAGGAGTATTAAGAAAACATTCCTAACATGAACATAATTCAGCTCATTTCTGAAAAGTGTCTTTAAAAATATGGTTTATGCATCCCTTTTCTTTGACTTAAAAAGCTTTAAAAGTTCAATTAAAAGTTTCTGGTATTTTAGACATTGAATAAAATTTAATAACATAGTAAAGGCTTAAAAAACACACAGCATTTTTATTTTTGTCATTGCTAACAAAATAACTTCAGCGGATAATTGAGATAATTCTACCAAAATATCGAGATGTTTGGAGTTGAAGAAAACAAGATTTTTAATATATTTTTATTGCATTATTAATTTATCTTTTCCTTTCATTGAGATCTCAAAGAATTTATAAATAATACAAATGGTCATGTTAATATTAATACTATCTAAGTAACTAATATCAATGTATAACCAAACAATACTAAAAATTAAAAAAATTAAAGCCTCACTAATTCAGAATGCACAGCATGATTGGTTATAAGCCTGAGTTATAGATTAATCTTTAATGTGAAGGTAGTATTATTATTTTTAAGAACATCACAGGGACTAAATTAAGGAAATGCTGCCTTATAGATTATTAGTGGGAAAGTATCTTAATGAATGGGTAAATATTATTTCTAATTACCTCCTTTTTAGGGGACATTTTTTATCATTCTTTTTTTTCTCATTATATTTCATCTATAGATTCTTTTCTAGTAAAGTTTAATTTATTAATTTTAATTGACAAGAGAAATTGTGCCTTTTATTGTGTATGTGTTACTTTGGCATAAATATATTTTGTGAAATCAAGGTATCTGACAAATGCCCTATCTTACACACTTAAAACATTTTTGGGGTGAGGATGCTTAAAATCTATTCTCTTAGCAATTTTCAAATGTATAATATATTGTCATTAAATGTAGTCACTATGACACAAAATAGGTCTCTTGAACTTTTTCCTCCTAACTGAAATTTTGTGTCTTTTGACTAACATCTCCTTGACCACCCCTCCAGCCTTTAATAACCACTATTTTCTAATTACTTCTCATTGAAATATACAAGATATTTCTTAAAATTGTGCTCTTAAATATGAATGTTAATCTTGTTAGTATTCCTCATTTGTTTAGCAAACGCTTTTGTTTTTGTTTATTTGCTTTGTTTTGTTTTTGGTACCAAGGATTGAACCCAGGTGTGCTTAACCACTGAGCCACGTCCCCAACCCTCTTTATTGTTTTTATTTTGAAAAAGGGTCTTGCTAAGTTGCTGAGGGCCTTGCTAAATTACAGAGGCTGGCCTTGAACTCGCAATCCTCCTTTCTGCCTCAGCCTCCTGAGTCCCAGGGATTACAGGAGTGCACCAACCACCACATCCAGCTTTAGCACACCCTTTCAATGATAGAAGTATTTATTGAAGGTGTGTTCTTGTGATAATGCTTAAAGAAACCTCATTTTCAAACTTAGATATACTTTTTCAATATATGCAGTCTATTCACTGTTTCTAGCACTCTCAGGATCAGAGTCCCAATGCTGTCTCATGGCACATTCTAATATCCCCCGTGAACCCTCTGTCCACCTCCATCTCTCATTACCTCACCCTCTGCATGGAGTAGATGACTTGCAGGCCCCTAGGTATTTCCAGGCCCTCTCTTAATCTTCCCCTCTGCCTACTGCACCTTTTCCACTTGAACTGTGACACTGTCCCTCAAAACTGTTTTGTCCTTATTACTTGTTGAAGTCCCACTAGGTACTTGAGAGACAGAGTGCCAGGGGATCTCCTAGCCTAAGATGCTCATTCAGAGAAGCTGGGAATCACTGCAGTAATCTATAGCACACTAATATTAGAGGGGGCTTAAAACAACGGTACCAGATAGGATTTGTCTGGATCCAGTATGGAACCTACAAAACCCTTGTGCAGCACACAGTGCAAAATTGGCTGGTGCTTTTCAAGCACCATCAAGGAAACTGAATATCAGGAAGTTGGTGTTCTCCACTGAACAGAGAATGTCAGCTGTGTTATCTGGAAGAGCGACCTCATCTGACTGACCTGTAGGAAGTGAGCTGAGTGCTGGGAACTATAAAAGTGGGAACTTCAGTATCTAATTTCACATATGGGACTCCTGCCACCTTTCTATTTGGTAGTCTGGCTCCGGCTATTCTAAACACTTTCTTCATGGGGCTTCAGAGACACCTTTTTCTTTTTGTTACTACACCCCACTAGCCTCTGACCGCTTCTCTGCCTCCTTGCTCATCTCCTTTATCTTCCTGACTTCCGTGTTTCAGAGTATGTCAGGGCTCTGTCCTCAGATTTCTGACATTTTCTATTTAACTCACTCCCCAAATGATCACATTCTACCCCTGGGCTATAAATACTTGTCTGAATAATGAGGACTTCTGTATTTGTGTCTTTTACACTTCCAGCCCTAAGTGAACCCCTCCTACATCCCAGGCTCATTTACTCAGCTTCCATTCAATGTCTCCACTGCATGTTACAAAGGTGCTGATCTGTAGAAAGCTATCTCAAAGTCCAGAACTCATCTCCAGATTATAGTTCCTTCAACATATTCCTCCTTCAGTTTTCCGCATTGCTGAGGTAAATGGCAGCTGTATCCTCATATTTTCTCAAGTTAAAAACTTTGGGCTCATCCTCTATGTCTTTCACATCTATAATGAAAACTATCAGTCCAACCTACAGAATATATCCACACTAATTCACAATCATTTCTGCCCCATGTCATTACTTCCTATTGTTTGGAAAATTGTAATGGTTTCCAAATCAATTTTCTAGCTTCCATCCATATTTTAAAAAAAAAACAACAACTTAGAACTTGTTCAATTTGTTTGAAAGTGTCCAATGGCTTCCCATCTCACAAGATAAAATGAAATCTTTAGCATGCTGCACAAGACTCTCTATATACCTAGAATATTTCTCTGACCTTCACCTTTCTTGGTCCCCTTGGCAACACCAGCCTCCACATTGTTCCTAATTCTCCTCTCTCTACATTTTTGTAGCTCGTGATTCCTCTGCAGGGAATGCCCTATCCAAGATACACACATGGCTCACTCCCTTGACTGATTCCAGTGCCTGCTGAAATGTCACCTCATCAGAGAAGACTTCCTAATCTAAAATGCTTTAGCCCACACCTCCATCTCTCACTTTCCCCTTGTCTTATTTATAATTTCTAATATATATTCTAAGCTCTGGAATTAAGCTCTATGAGAATAAGAGTGTTGTTTTCGTTTATTGAGATAACGTCAGTGCTTAGAAGCATACAGAGCACATGAAGGCATAATACGGAATGAATGAATCATCTTACTTTGTAAGAACTCTCAGGGAATAACCAAAGTGTCAGTTCACTTTTACCATGGAGGAAAGACTGGCGTGTTACATTCATGCCCTGGCAGTCTACTCAGAATTTGACACGTGGGTGCTCTGTGATCTTTCCAGCTTCTCTGAGTGTCACCACCACCTCACTAAGGATGGGTGCTAGTGCTCTCATGTGGTCTCCATCAGAGGGGCATAAGGTTCATGCTTCTGCCATTTGATCCCTTTGTTCTTCACGGCACTATCATACGAGATAGTGTAAGTGCATCAGAGTTTATTGAATATTTGAGGTTAATAAAAATATGTATAAGTAGGGAACTTGTTCTGTACATGAAATATTTTTTTTACCTGTAGTCCAGGAGAAATGTATTTAAGTGACACACTTAACAGAATGTCACCTCTTCTGGCCATATGCTTCTTTACATAGCGTGGTGCTTATCTCTCTGGCAAAATAGCCACGGAGGAGCTTCACCCTCTTTTTAGCTTTATCTCTATCCTGAGAAGTTGGTTTTGTTCCAGGCTCCACCTCCCTTCCTCCATTAGTGCATTTCTAAATGTCTGAGTGTGGAATTACACTGGAGGTTTTCAGCAGGACTCTCCATGGTTGTTGTTGGAAATGATGCTTCTCAAGTGGCCTAGAGCAGACACAGGCACACCATGTCCTTACAGTCTGTCTAAATGCTAATTCTTCAAACTCTCTACTGAGTGGTTATGTCAGTCTCTTTCTCTTTCTCTCTCTCCCTCCTCCCACTCTCTCCTTCATGCATTTCTAAAGACAATAATCTTTTTTTTTCCTAATAATACATGGTATGATCTAAATCCTTAACAAGGAAATTAAGTATCACAAAATTATCAACGCTGCTGACCTCTTTCACAGTAGTTAGTTCATTATTATAAAGAACTTGATGAGCTCCTTTTCTTTAGCCACTGATGGTTTGTTTTATCTGTCAACACTTTAAACCTATTGATCCATTTCAGATGAAAAGTCTGTGTCAACTCTAATTTTATTGTTCTTTGTATCGTTTGCTCTAGCTGCTATAAAAAATTTTTTTTCCTCTCTCTCTGGTATTCAGCAATTTGATTATGATTTGCCTTGGCAATGATTTCTTTGTATTTCTTCTGCTGGGGGTTTCCTGGGCTTCTTGGGTAAGTTGTAGTTTTCAAAAGTTTGAAAATATTTCAGCTATTATTTCTTAAAATATTATTCCATCCTTCCTTTCGGTTTCTTTAATTACATGTATGTTAGATAATTTATATTATTTTGTAAGTCACTGATGGTCTGATCATTTCTTCTTTTACAGCCCTTTTATTCTATGTACTTAATTTTAGATATTTTCTATTGTTAAGTTTCATGACATTTTATTTTTCAGTATCTTATCTTCTGCTACTCCCTTCTAGTTTATTTTTCCCTTAAGATACTGTATTTTTCTTTGCTTGAAGTTTGATTTGGATTTTTTTTATATCTTTCATTTCTCTCCTCATTGTGTATTTTCTTCTTCCTTTTTGAATATATGGACTATACTTAAATACTTCCAATATTTATCCTTGTTTCTTTTTATTTCTTTTATTTAAATTAATCTTTATTTATTTTGCGGGTGTGTTTTTGTTTGTTTGTCTGTTTGTTTGTTTTTGGTACCAGGGATTTTACCAGGGACACTTAACCACTGAGTCACATCCCCAGATTTTTTTTATATTTTATTTTGAGACAGGATGTTACTGGGTTGCTCAGGGCCTCACTAAGTTTCTGAGGCTGGCTTTAAACTTCTGATCCTCCTGCCTTAGCCTTCTGAGCTGCTGGGATTACAGACACATGCCACCCAGCCCAGCTTATTGTTTCTTTTGAATGATTTTTCTCTTTCTTAAGTCATATCTTATTGCCCTTAGGCAAACATTTTCTTGTTAATTGATATATTAAACTTGTATGTATTTATGGAGTACCTTGTGATGTTTTGATATGTATACATTGTGTAATGTTCACATCAAGATAAAACTCTCTCCTCAAACATTTATCATTTATTTATGGTAAAAATATTCAAAATCCTTTCTTCTATAATTTTTTTAAAAATATGCAGTATGTTATCATTATCTATAGTCATCCTGCCATGTAATAGGACACCAAAACTAATACCTGTTAATTAACCATTTCCCTTCCCTCTGTCTCCCCTTCGCTCCCTAACATCTGGTGAACCATCATTCTACTTTCAACTTCAATAAAATAAACTTTTTAGTTTGAATGAAATCATATGATACATGCCTTTCTATGTGGGGCCTGTTTTACTTCACATAATGACCTCCAGTTCCATCCGTATTTTATGAAATCATATGATTTTATCCTTTTTTAATGGTTGCCTAGCATTCTATTGTGTTTGTCAACCACTTTCTCTTTAGCACTTTATTGGTTGATTGACACTTAGGTTGTTTCTATTTCTTGGCTATTGTGAATACTGCTGCAATAAACATGTATGTGCAAATGAGTCTTTGACAGACAGACCGATTTTTTCCCTTTGGATATATACTCAGTAGTGGGATCGTTGGATCATTTGGTAGTTCTATTTTTAATTTTTTGAAGAACCTCTCTACAGTTTTCACAATGGTTGTACATTCCCACCAGTTGTGTGATATGCAAAGATTCCCCTTTCTGCACATCCTTACTAGCATTTATTTGTCCTTTTGACAATAGCTGTCCTAACTGGAGCAAGGTTGTATTTCATTATGGTTTTGTTTTGCATTTCCCTGATGATGAGTGCTATTGAACATTTTTTCATATACCTGTTTGCCTTTTTCTTAGAAAAATGTCTATTTTAGGATTGAATTATTTGTGGTTTTTTCTGTTGCTTTGTTTGCGTTCCTTATATATTTTGATTGATAATACCTCATACAATGTATAGTTTCCCATATTTTCTACTATTCTGAACTTTGTCTCTACAGTCTGATAATTGTTTCTACTATTGGGCTGGGGTTGTGGCTCAGGGGTACAGTGCTTGCCTAGCAAGTGTGAGGCACTGGATTTGATCCTTAGCATCACATAAAAATAAATGAATAAAATAAAGGTATGTGTACATCTACAACTAAAAAAATTAAACAACAACAAAACTTCTTGCCCACTCCGATTTCCTGAAGCACTTCCCCTATGTTTTATTCTAGTAGTTTCAGAGTTTCAGATCTTACATTTATGACTCAAACAATTTTGAGTTGATTTTTATATATGGTGAAATGTAGGAGTCTGCTTTGATTCTTATGCATGCGAATATCCAATTCTTCCAGTACTGTTTATTTAAAAGACTATCCTTTCTCCAGCACATGTTTATAGCATCTTTGTCAAAAATCAGATGGCTATAGATATGTGGGTTTACTTTTAAAAACCCTGGGGTTTTTTAAACAGATGCAAGATAGGAAGTTTAATTTTCAGGAGTGCTGAATTTTAGTTTAGTTTAGTTTAGTTTTAGACTTTTTTAATGGCAGGTAGTTGCTTAGAAAAACGGTTTTCAAAGCTTAATTTTAAGCTTTAAGTTAAATCCAGAATGGCATTTAACATAGGATAATATAATACCACTACTAACTAAGGCAATACCCTTTTAGAACTCCACCCAGTGGCCTGTGGGCTGCAATATCTCTCTTCTCTCTGTTGGGGACAATCTATGCTTTGTATAAGCTCTGTATCTTATTTAGCTTATTGAACCTTGTATTTTTGTCATTCATCTCCAGCCTCAGTAGTTTCTTCTAACACATACAGAGATCAGTACTATGCCAAATACTCAAGGAGACCTCTGTCCAAATATCTGGACGGTTCTTATTCTCTCTCTCTGAAACTCCCGCCTTTATATTCTTCCCTACAAATTTAATCTCTTTAACTTGCCTGAATCTTGATCTCTGTCTCCCATAATTTAGCAATACTCTCAAGCCTACATGGGTTTTTCCATGCTCATACCATGGCCTGGAAACTATCATAAGCTGCAGATGGGCTCACCTCATTTCTTTCCATTCTCTTAGGGATCTTTATCATACACTGTGGATTTTGCCTGCTTGTAAGGCATAAGGCAACACTGACTTCTGTGACGTCATCATGGGTAGGAATGGAAGCTCTAACTTGTGAGAAGTTTGACAAAAGCTTAGGTGTGAGAAATTTTGAACCTTCACACAAATTAGTAAAATTGCTTTTTCTTAGAGTCCCTGCTTAATTTGATCTGAATCAGCATGTCCTTTTTCATAGACATTCATACAGTTACGGAATAAATTATCTTTAACATTTACAAGTAAGGAGGATTAAATTTGCATCATAAATATTCCTGAGAACTTGACATAGTGTCCAAGTTGGCTATAATAACCACTGGAGTACTCCAGATTTCATTTGAAATATCTCCAAGATGTTTCAAGAACATCACAGGGGAAACAATCTATCTAACATGAATATCAGATCATTCCTATTAATTCATTCACTCATTTATAAATATTGAAGATTCAAAGATGAATAAGAATAAGGTTAATAAGACATGATTTCTGTTTTTCATGGAAAGTATAGTCTATAAGGAGAAACAAATGCAAATAACTACAGTAGGATACAGTAGGAGTTTTGGATAAGGACATCATCAGTTAAGGGATGGGTAAAGTGCCATAGAAATACAGAGAAGGTTGAAAGGTTAGGAAACTGATTTTCTTTGTGAAAGACATTACCATGTATCATCTGTTTATTTATTTATTTAACATTTATTTGTTTAACACTATGTTAAGGCCCAACAATACAATTCCTACTCTAGAGGAGAGATGGCTCTTAAGTCATCACAGTTTAGTGCAGTAGAAGCTTTGGCTGAGATGTAAACAACTCTAGAAATGTAGAGGAAGTGGTCGAGAATACTTCTAGGGGAGACTGAGCCTCACAAAGAAAAAGGCTCACAGAGAGCATCCCATTCTGGCAAGTCAGGTAATACAGTGTGACAAGGACATGGATGTCAAGTGGCAGCTCTAGGGGAAAGAAGGTTGCAGACATAGGTGGCAGGTGGATCATCAGGAACTAACTGTGTTCTTCTGTGGTGTTTAGCTGGAAGTAGGAAGCTTTGAAAGTGTATGTGTGTGTGTGAGAGAGAGACAGAGAGAGAGAGAGAAAGAGAGAGAGAGAAATGAGGAAACAGCAATGATTTGTGTTTTAGAAAGTTCACTCTGGTGGTAAAGTGAAGGATCACTGGAAGGAAATAAAGGAGACCAAGAGGAAGCTAAACTGATTCAATAACCCAGGAAATAAATGATGAGGAACTACACTAAGGTAGCAGAGGAAGAACTGGAGATGAGAAGTTGAGGAGGGGGCCTAGGGAATTGTTTAGGAGATCAACAAAAAGATATGGTGTCTCCTTAAATGTGGAGGGTGACAGAGAGGACGGTCTATGATAACTTCCAGTTTTCAGGCCCATTGGACTAACTGTGCCCAGTAAGGGCTCTGACTCCTAAAGCCAATTGTCTACCCAAAGAAATACAAGGAAAAGTAACAGAGTTCCATTTATGATTTTCTCAGTTTTTTAACTTTGTTTTTGTGTCTTATATATATAGCAAACTAATACAGTAGTACATGTACATAATTTAAAATAAGTGAACAGCAACATATTGTAGGGTATGCTCAAATACTTTATTACCAGGATTGTGTAATCAAAAAACTTGGAGAATCTTGAAACACAGAAGAGTAGATTTGGAGTTTCTGGAGACTTTGAGGTGCTTGTAGGATATTTGGGCAGTAATTTCTAAACTCAGGCAGGACTTTCCAATAGAGCTTTCTGTCCACCAGATTACAGGAATGCTCTAAATATATCCAACATGGTAGCCTGCAGCCACATAGGGCTATTAACCACTTGAAATATGGTCAGTGCAACTGAGAAACTGAATTTTTCCTACTGTTTAATTTAATGTATTTAAATTTTAAAAGCTTCATGTAACTAATGGCTATAGTATTAAAAAGCACAGATCTGAAACTTAGGAGACTGGGACTTTCATTTTTTGAGTGCTTCCACTGGCAAAGCATTTTATATACATCTAAAATAATTTCATCAAACCAGTTGCCCATATGTGGTGTTACAAAAGGAAATAAGAAGTTCTTAGTTTATCCTTTTATTAGTAAAAGATAAAAAACACATTTGCTCTGACATACGTATACTTTTTAGATATTCTGATAGTAGGATATATCTTTCACAACCAAATAACAGTTTTATATTTTTCTTTCAGGTGGTTTGCTCTGTTAGAGATTCAAATATGTATTATTTTAATCCTTTATAAATATGACTGTACTCTTCTGGACCCATTACCAAAACAGGTAAATGTATTCAGAATTTTGACTATCATGACAACTTTCAGATTTAATATAAGCTCTAATCCTTGGTTTTAAATTCTAGAGATGAGCCAATGGATTCCCTCACTTTTGCCTGATCTGAACATGTGTCTTAGATGGAGCCAGACTAAGAACACACTGGGTCCCCTTAATTCAAGTCCTAATCTATGCCAGGACCTAATAGTGTTTCTACTATTTCCAGTGTTAGGGCCTCCTCAATGGATTTGCCAACTTTTACCCTTTTCCCTAGGTTAAGTAAACATGGCCTTAAATTTGACCTTGTTTCCCTAGAAAGGAATGTTTTCTTTGGTACAAAAGTGAACCATCTATTTTGGATGCAAGTCACAGCCCTTGGTCCATGTGGAAAGCAATAGCATGGAAAAAAAGTCAGCTCCCTGTAAAACCAGAGAGCAGAAATGAAAAGGTCATGATTTTATACCTACCTCTGACCATTGAGTGTTCCAGTCATTTAACTCCTCTGTAGATCTGTTCTTCTAGACCTATAGCTCCCACACTGGCAGCAGCTTCAGAATCACCTGGTGAGCTTGCAAAATAGACTGCTGCCCCGTCCGTTGAGCACCTGATCAGTAGTTCTGGGGAGAGGTCTCCATAGTTTGCATTTTCATAAGTTCCAGATTCTGTTGCTGCTCCTGTCTGGGAACCACACTTTAAAGACTCCCATCATAAGGAATAAAGGGAAGTTCAACTTAATTCCCAATGTTTGGAAGTCACTTCTAAAAATTTGGATAAAAGGTGCTATTTAAACGGAAATTAAGTAGTACAAACTCAGGACTAGTCACATAATATTTTGTGCCTTGATTTACTCTTGATATAATAAGGCTAATGTACCAGGATAACTAAAACTCTTGATATTTCAGTGGAAATTACATAGGTGTGTAAGTGACATGAAATATATTTCAAATATGCACATTTTAGGATTTTCCTTAGACTTCTTTTGCACTTGTATTTTAAGTGCAAGTAACTATTAGTGATGAAGAGCTCCCCAAATCTTACACTAAAAGGCAATTCAAAACCACCTCTCACAAAGTCCTCAGCTGCCTGCTGTGTTGTTGGAAAAACGAAGATACTAGTTCCTGGCCCACCAAGTTAGATGTCACAGTTCTTCCCAGGACTGACAATAACCAGCTATTTTTCTGCCACCAAGGGGACACAGGAATGCTTGCATATTCACTGAAATGACATTTGTCAAAACCAGGGAGATCAATAGTTTTGATCAGCTTCTTAGGCAAATTTTTTTCCTACTTTCTTCCTACATAAGAATTCCATTAGCTATACTTACACAAGTTTTTATACATCTTATTATATTTTGATGACACTAAGAACATTATTAAACAGATGTTATCTTAGTTTGAAATAAGTACAAGTTGAAGTGAATTTTTATAATCTCAAAGAGCAGTTAATTTCACAATCCTTATTCTAGGAAGAGAACGATCAATGGTTGGAATTACATTAGTAAATTTTAAAACCAGATGATCAGCAAACGCAGGAAATGACCTTCAAACTGCCAATCTCTTAGAATGAGAAGATGAGTCATCAGGAGTGTGTGAACACTTTGTAGTCAAGCACAGGAAGATCAGTGGACTTGGAAACCTGCTTCCCCACAGGAGTCCACCTGTCCTAGTAGCAAAAAATCAAGCACTAGATTCCCCAATTTGAATTTTTGAACATCTCAGTATTTTATATATTGAGGTGCTGGGGATCAAACCAAAGGCTTCACGGGGTCCTAAGCAAATGCTCTACACCTGAGTTATACCTCCAGCCCCAGTGTTTTATTTTATATCAGAGGGTCTTAAGAGATTATTTTCATTTCAATTCCCTCTCATTATGAACCACACAACATTATGAACCACAATGCTTTTATGAAGCATTCAAGAATCCATGATTGGCAGTAGGGCCCTGATCCTGGCAGTAGGGACTGTCTCATTTTGAGCATTTTGTGAAACAACCACTTAAAGCATACTTACTACTGTAGTGATTTACTGGTTTAACTGTTTTTGTTCCATTTTATCTTTTGGGGGCTCACAGATTCCAAAAAACTTTTCATAAAACTTATGGATCCCCTTCTAGAAAAGGACATATTTCCTTATACAAAATTGTGGGTGCAATTTCAGTGGGCTCATGGGAACCCTGGTCCTCATTCTATCCACTCCCTGAGAATCACCTTGCTAAGGAGCCCATTCTGTGGCCTTCTGCCTTCAAACCTGGAAACAGACTGATCTACCTCCTCTTTACCAGCTCCCCACTTCCACCCCCCAAACTCTCAAAGTCTATGGAACAGGTTGCTTTTCATTTTTAATCCCCTAAGTGCCAAAAATCTTTTTTGTATTCTTAACAATACACTGACCTCCCCTCACTCCCACACAGATTCATACTTTGTTCATAACTCAGGAGAAAAAAGCCATAATATTTGGAACCCACAAAGGTCTTTTTGGAACATCATGATTGTGAATACACTGTAATCATGGTTTATACCAACTCTGGAAGTTTTTAAAATACCTCTAACACACACACAGCTCTCAACCAGCAATTGTAAATGAGGTGTTCTATAGCTTTTGAGCCAGAAATGTAGAAGTAGCCTTCTTGATAGTATCCTCTTTAGCCAGAGAAAGTGGAGGGTAGACAGCAAGTGGGCCCATGGACTTGGGTGTGTGAATGTGAAGAGATTATTATTAGAGTAAGGTATTTTCTTTTTCTGCTTTTCCAGTGAAGGCTAAAGTTGATGCTTGATGTGAAACTGACTCATGCAAACAGCTTCCAACCTTCACAGCTGAAGTTCAGTACCTTTTACAGAATACTGCAATTGAATAAACCTGAAGTCTAAACTGTTGGCTTATGTCTCTTAATTTTTCTATTTCTTCTGCATTTTTGTTTTTAGAGTTATCTCCATTTGGTGGGTGTCCCCCAGCCAGAAGGGCAATGCCGAATAGAATATAAACAAAGAATATGACATCTGTTGGGGCTCAAGAGGGCTGGAGCCTTCTGGAAGAGTGATGCCACCCATCCCTGGCAACATCCCTGACACTAACCTGGTAGCATCTAGACCTGAGCTCTGCTGAAACATGCTGCTTCACTTTGGGGACTTAGTTCAAGAAAATATCCAAATGGTGCATGTGTTTGATATCTTCAAAACTGGGAATCTAACATCATTTCCTGTGAATATATATGGTCTATAGCAGTTTTTTTGCTTATATTTTTTATTAGTGTATTGTAGTTATCCACAATATTAGGGTTCATTTTGACATAATCATGCAAACATGGAATATTATTCGCTCCAGTTCAGTCTTCAGTACTCCCCTTTCCCTCCAGTCTTCCCTCCCACCTGTTCCCTTTCCTCTGCTATACTGGTGTTTCTTCTATTTAGTTTCAGTTTATTAAATTAGTGCCTTATAGATGTACATTAAGGTGAAATGCACTGTGGTATATTCATATATGCACATAGATCAATTATGTTAGGTCAGTTTCATTCCACTGTTCCTCCCTTTTTCCATCCTTTCCTGCTCTCCCCATGACAATACAAGTGGAGTAGAAAATGTTCAAATGATTAGAAAAAGCATTTTTGAAGAGTTAGCATTTAGTTTCTTATGTAACTGTATTATTACTTCAAATAGAAACACACAGTGCCATTCAAATGGAAATCTTAGCACATTAAATTCACTTTGAAGGCAACATACACAAATTTCTCTTTTGAAAAAACTAAAAATCTTAGGTACTAAATCTTTAATGATTTCTAAAATTTTTCTACTTTTTATATGATTCTTGGCTAGTAATTAGAATTCTTAGGCACTGTTAATACAATTATTATTATAAATGGTTCTAATGCTAAAAGCATGAATGAAGTGATAGTTTCCTAGGACCAGTCAGGAGAGGGATCATGTATGTCTTCGGTTATCTCTATACTCTGCTATGCCTAGGACAGCATCTTCTCTACAGGGAATATTTAATAAATGTATCTTGATTGACATATTGATTTGTGTTTTAATTAAGGTGGAAGTACTCTTCTTACTCAAGGTGTTTACAATTATAGTTCACAGAGATGACGTTTTTGCTATGGGTGAAAGCAAATATAATTGTGGGCCAAGGCCAGAAATATAGAAGGAGCTGTATTCATGGTATCCTCTTTAGCCAGAGAAAGTGAAGGGTAGACAGCATTTGCATTCAACTGCATTTGAATCTATTACTCAGTACTTGCAAGTTTGAAATATTTGCCATGAAATCCTGAGAAGAAACCCTATCATGTTCAGGGGAAACATAATAACAGAGTAAAAAGTGATGTCATGATGGATCCTCCAATATTCAAGAAAACGCTGCTTGCCTCCTTTATTTCATAGCAAGCTTTGAAGTGCACGTTGTCCTCTAGGTCTGTTTACCTCCCTGTGCGAGAATCATCCCAGTGGGTTGATAATTATTGCTTAGTTATCTATTTGCTACCAACAAGTAGGAAATTCCCTAGGAGAAAATTAAGTACTTTGTGGGACAACTCTCCCAGACTAATGTTGTGATTTTGAAGCCTAGTTTGAAGTTACCAGCTCACAGCTTTGCCTAGTAGGTTCAGGGTCTGGAGTTGGAAGGGGCCTAAGAAAGCAGGTTAGGATCCTCAGTGGCTCTGAGAGTTGCAGACCACAACCTGGCAGGTTCTACTAAGTATGGCAGCTGTTCTGAGGGAAGGTGTGTCCTCCCCACAGCAAGACCCACAAAGAAACACTGTATTTGCAGAAATGTCCACCTCAGCTAAATTGTAGTGGCTCAGAGGTGGTGTTTAGCTGTGTATTCTTGCTGTGTAAGGAAGAATGTTAGCTGACACATCTACACATTTTAAAACAATGCAGACATACATCTGTTGACTTTCGAATCATAAAGAGTTAGGACCACTGCACTTGGAGGTCTCATATTTCTTTTATTTCCCTAGCCTGGGGTTTTATGTAACATAGTCATAATTTCTGACCTGGGGTTTCAGATAATATATATACATAAATATATTTTGTATATGCATTAAATATAATAATTTATTATATATAATATTGATTTATTAATACAGCCTCATATGTTAACTGGGATTTTCTGAAATCAGAGCCTGAGACAAAGATTTGTGTGCAGAATTTATTTGGGAGATGGTCCCAAGCAGCAAAAGTGAGAGCTTGGGTCCAAGGGTTATGTTATCAAGCTATATTGTAGCATATACAATACCTCTTAGCTTTATCCACCTGAAGGATAAACCTGAAGTATAAGAGGTAGGAGGGGCTCTTGACTGGCTTCTGTTCCTCACTGATTAATGATTACCCCTGGTGATGTTAATGCAGTGCATTTGTGTATGTGCGTGGACGGCAGGTGGGTGAGCTCCTCTGTAGCAGGACTCTGCTTTTTTTCTTCTTTTTTGCATTGAGTGCCTTATTTTTTAGCTTTCAAATCTGGGGTATATTTACCCTGTGACAGAGTGCATGATCATTGGAAATTGCGACAGAAGTGGACTGATCCAGGATTGCATTGGACCTGATAATCAAGTGCATTGGAGGCCACAGATGTCTGACAGGGTTGGACAGAAACCAACAGTAAATGGCAATTACTGCAAAAGGTAGGAACTCTGGCTTTAGGAAATTTGCAAGGATTTAGTCTATCCTCTTTGCTTTATTTTCTTGTACACATATGTAGAAGAAAAGTAGTTAAAAACTGACAAATATAGAATCAATGAAAACTGTAAGATCCTGTCTGATCGTCTGTTACATGTGTGTGATGTCATCAAAATAGATGAAAAGGCTCTAACTGACTTAAAGAAAAACAAAGAAAGAAAACTTAAATATTTGAATCAAGTTATTAATCATAATACATACCTTTTTAAATGTAAATTTACTAAGTGAGTTTATTTCTTGGATATAAAAGGCCATGAAACTGTGGGTCTCAGAGCAGAAATGACCAATAAGAGTGGATTCCTTGATGCATATCAGCCATGCAAGTGAAAAGAGAGAAAAAAGGAACGATGTTTGACATTTTGATCTTTGCTTTTTAGTTTCTTTGCCTCTGTGATATTTTTGATACCTGTTTGATTTGTCATTGACCTGACACTGTGGGTCAGCTGCTGGGCCCCTCTGAGGCCTTGCATGTGTCTTGCTTTGAGATTGTCTTTGGTTTTGAGCCTCTTGGATCTGGGCAGGTGGCCATGGTGAGGCCTAGGGACATGTATGTTTCTGTGGCACCTCGACTGCCAGCCATAGAGTGGGTCCAGGCCCAGCAGAGTCCTCTTTGTCTTCTCTGGCCCAATTTGTCCTCTTCACCATGTTAGAAAGAGTCAGATTCTCCACACCTTATCTTCACAGCTGCCCATCCTCTGTCCTGGGCTCAGTATCTAGGGTGTGAACCAAGGACCCAGACAGCCCTTTGTAGCTGTCCTGGGTGTCACGTCGGTGCTGGAGACCCAGGACAACTGGAGTGGAGGTATTGATGAAGGGCCTGTAGCTGGCTTCTCAGAAGCCTTGGTTAGGTCAAAACTGCCTGGTGGAGTTTTAGCTTGGTGTTTCTATTTCAAAAAAGAATCTTTTTTTAAATGGCTAGCATTTTTTTCATAAGCAATTCAAACATAATTGTTTAAAAATGAATAAATCAGGTAAATATAAACAGCAAAAATGCTTATAAATTAACTCTTCATGTTTCAAAAAAATTTTTTTGAAACTTGAAGGTGAAATTAAGTAAGAGGTAACTCACTAAATGTCAGGGTCATTTCTGAATAAAACACTAAAAATGTTAATTACTAAGCATAAGTTTATGTATTTTGGCATCTTGTTTTTATATGGCATAGAGTAGCTACATATATTTGGGTCTGTTAATTTAAAAACATGTTTCTTAAAATTATAAAAATTGCTGATATACAACAGTTTGAAATTGCTTACTATTTAGGTTTTCACTAGAAATTAAGGTTGCTAAGAATTAAAATTCTAATTAATTTATGGTAATTAAAACTAGAGATAATAAAGGAAACTAAGGTGTCTTTGATGAGGAAAGGTGTAAGGAAAGCATGAGAGCATGTTTGTTTTGTTTAATCGGAGGTTGTTCTGGAATGAAGGAAGGATCTGTACATCTCGAATGGTTGTGTATTCAACTTGAATGAACTCCCTCAGATTGACCCAAGTAATGACTTAGTAAACAAATCCGATGGGCCATCATTAGCCCTGGTATACAAATGAGAGAACTGAAGCTTGGAGAGACCAAGGGACTTACCTAGGTCACATGGCTCTTGGCAGGAACAGGGACTCTGGGGTGGACCTACGGACTCTGGCTGTGAACTTGCCCTCGTGCTATTAAACTGCATTCTGTTTAAAGGGGACTACATCACCTACAAGAGGCAGCAACTTGACCCTGTGGTGGTCATGACTTACACTGTGGTTTTCTCCTAACTCTTACGGGAAAAGTGGTCAATATGTTGTATAGCCTACATTACAGAAGGGAGAGGGCAAGAAGTCCAGCCATGTGCCTCATTTCTTCTCCCAGTTTCCTTCCCTAAACCCACCCTGCCACCATGTGAGAACTGTGCTGCAGACTGTGGGAGGGGCCCATCACCAGTGGAGGAGAAAAACACCTGGGAAAATGCATCTTCTAAGTGTGGGCATATATGTGTTAATATTGAACAAATGTTATACGTTCAGATGGTATGTGACAACATGTTTTGTCAATTAACAGCAATTGGATGTATGTGTATATATATATATTTTATATATATATATATATATATATATATATTTTTTTTTTTTTTTTTTAACTCTACCTTGGTCCTTACAAAAATACCACAGTCATGTCCCCCAACAGGCCACAGGTTAAGGAATATTATGAATGTTTTCTTTGGCAGAGACAGGAACTAGCTAAGTACAGAATAACCTTGGTTGAAGCCTTGTCTTCAGGTAACCTTGCCTTTAGATATTTTGTAATTCTGGAAAGAATTATAAAGAACAGACCTAGAAGAGGGCTATGATTTCTGCTTCACAAAGCGTGTGAACGCTCCTTTGATTTTGATGTTGCTGTTGTTGGAGATAAACATGCACAGAACCAGGGACATAGAGACACCAGCCTAACATCCTTTACTGGTGGGATGTTCAGTGACAGGCGAAGACAAAACCCTTCATGAGACTGTGTAAGCGAATGATCCTTGCAGGACAGAAGACCCGGAATACATGAGCAAAGTTTCAACTGCTATTGGTAGTGAAAATTTTCTTTCTACCACATACTAATTTACAGATCCCTTAATGAAAGGAAGCTGGTAACATCCACCCACTGGTTCTCAGGCTCCTCATTTAAGTGACCATACATAATTGTTTGCAGAAGCCATTTCACACCTGCAGAGTCCTAGGTGTGGAAGAAGCATATTTTGAAAACAGCCCTCTGAATATCAGCTGCTTTCTCACATTTGGGACCTAATTGCTATGCAGTGCCATGTGACTAGTTTGGGACAGTGGATTGTAAGTGGTAATGGTGGGGGGTGTAGATTTCAAGTGGAAATGTAAGTAAATGGCTTCATCCTCCTTAATTCCCTGATGTTGTGATGGGGACAGCACAGCAACAAGAAGGCAGAGCCTCCCTTAGCCAGGGTCCCTGAGTGTCAGTGAAGAGTAAAAAGTCCCTTCCCACAGCCCATCCTGGACACAGCATGAGTGAGGGGCACTGATGTTGGCTACCACAGCATAATCCAGCCTCCTGAACAGTACTGGAACCAAAATTCTGATTTCTATTCCTTATGCCTGTGGTCCCCTTTAATCTGATTCATTTAGAAGAGCACAGTTTCGGCATGCTGAATTTCAGCTCAAGGGTGTCAACATGATTGCACTAAATGTTTTATGAATATGCTATGCGATGATGTTTCTTGAAAACACTGAAGTCAAAATTATGTATTGGCTATTGGACTTCATTTTCTGAGCAATTGATTGGTTTATTCAATAGAAAAGAATTCCTATCCAAAATAGTTTCTGAGTCACAGAGATTACTAGCTCATGTAGCAGGTACTCATCAACACATTTAGTGAGCACCTAATGAGGCATTCTGCTTATTACAGTCAACAGGGAAAAGAGCACAGAGGTTCAAAATAGGAACTTTAATATCCAATCATCTGGCCAGGTGCAGTGGAACACTCCTGTAATCCAGCAACTTGGGAGGCTGAGGCAGGAGGATCAAAAGTTCGAGGCCAGCCTGGGCAACTTAGTGAGACTTTGTCTCAAATAATAAATGAAGAGTGCTGGGGTGTAGACCCCAGTGCCAAAGGGGAAAAAAATCCAGTCATTTGTTCTCAGAATCCAAGTCTATCACTTTCTTGATGTGAAAGCTTTCACAAATTACTTAACTCCCTAACCCTGGAACTGTGTAGAGCTAATATGCCATTCTTATTTGCCTCGACTTGAACTAGTACTCTAACAGAAAATCTAGCACGTAGTAAGTATAAAACACATGTCAAATATTGATTGAATGATTTTACCTACTCTATCTTCAAATGGAAATGTTGTTTCTGTTTAATAAAATCTTGGTGGCCTTAGATCACTAATCACTGTCTTAAGCAAAAGAAGAACAGACAGAATTCTTAGCTCTCTCACAACATGCTGCAGGATTACAGGGCTCTTCTGGCACGACAATCGGAAATGTTATTTTAAATGTTTCTCTCTTCATGTAATCACTTCACTGTGAAATAAGTTTGTCCAAAAATAAAATGATTTATTCCTTTCCTTTCAACTTGCTAAGTGGCCACTGTGTGTTTTATTAATTCGATTCATAGATGGTATAAAACACTTTCCATCATGTCTAATGTAATATTCCTCATCTGTTCTTTAATACATAAAACTAACTGTGGCAAAAAAAAAATTAGCAGGGCTTATTTTCTTCTACTTTTAAAAGTAAAGAAAATCAAAATAGTGAAAAATTCTACTTAATGTCTGGGCTCTCTGGGGTTGGAAGTAAGAGGTAGAAAGACAACTATTGTATAACAGGAAAATATTTGTAGTATTCTGGGAAGACTCAAGTTCAAGGTGGACACATATTCTTCATGAGTTAATATGCCAATCACATTAGGTCTCTGAGCTTCCGTTTCTTCACATATTAAATATTATTTGACAAAAAAAAATTAAAAAGGGCACATGGGAAATCTTTGTATCTTTCAATTTTGTTATGAATCTAAAACTGGTCTAAACAATAAAATTGTACTCAAAAGAAATGAAATACTGACAAATCCTGCAACATGGATGAAACTTGAAGACATTATGCTGAGTGACAGAGGCCAGACACAGGAAACCACATATCCTATGATTCCACTCATACAAAAGAACCAGAAAAGGGAAATTTGCAAGGAGAGAAAGTTGATGAGTGGTTTTCTAGGGCTCTGGGGGATGTGATGGTGGGTAGCAGCTATGCATTGGGTTTCTTTGAGGCAATGAAAATGGTTTTTTTGTTTGTTAGTTTGGTTGTTATTGTTTTGATACATTACCAAAATCAGTTTTGTTAATATATCCCTCAACTCTCATAGTTTCCTGAGTTTTGGGACTTTTATAGGGATAAAAGTGAGAACAAAGTCTCTCGCAGCAAATAATGGTGGTTGCCCAGGGTCAAGGGGTTGGGAGAAATGGGGACATGGCTGTCAAAAGGTACAGAATTTCAGTTATATGATGAAATAATTTCTGGGGAATCTACTGTACAACATAGAGACTATAGTTAATAATACTGCTTTATTTACTTGAAATTTGTAATAAAATATTTTAAATTGAGTATGGTGATGTTTTATAACTCTGGATATACTTAAAGCCATTGCATCTCATATTTTGAATGAGTGAATTATCTTTCATGTCAATTATATCTCAATAAATCTGCTAAACAAGGCTACTGTGGCTAGGTAATGATGACACATGCAAGTCTGAGACTAGCCTCAGCATCTTAGCAAGACCTTGTTTGAAAATAAAATAAGGGCTGGCGTGTAGCACAGTGGTAGAGCACTCCTTGTTCAACCCGCACACACACACACATACACACAGGGTATTGTGAAGAATGAGCAATGTGATTATGACTCTTAAAACACAAGACAGTTTTGCAAAAAATAACAACTTAATAAATACTCTATAAGGCATCACAGTTCCTGATTCTGAGATACTATTCTTTGGGGCCAGATGCAAACACACCATGAGTAATTAATTCTGAGGACCCCCTGTCCTTCCTAGCATCACAATAAAATCAGGAAGCCTAGAAAGATGAGGCCTAGAAAGAAAAATCAGGAGCGTAGAAAGATGAAGAAGTGCCTCCATTCACCACTGCTTCAAGTCTGCCTCTGCCACCTGCTGTCCACTGCAGTCCAATGGCTCCCTGGGGTTTGTTGCCCCACGGCTGGCAACCGGCTGACAACGCTAGGGCCTGTGTCCCCTTCTGCCCAGACTCCCTGCCTCTCTCATCTCCATCAGACTCTTCAGGACTCAGGTCTCCAGGACTCAGCCATCTCACCCTTTGCCAGTATTTCTAGTCTAGAGAGATAGTGTCTCTGCCCCCAGCTTCTTCAAGGTTCCCTGTGGTGTCCCTGAAGCCCAATGCTCCTTGTTCTCTAAGAGATGATTTTGATCTGGGTCTCATAAACCTACAGCCAATCTCAATCATAAGGACAGAAATAGCTTAAACTCAAAATATTTCCAGGAAGCGGTAGAAATAGTTACATTCAACTCTTCTACTGTAGCAAAGGAAAGAACAAACACAACGATTAAAGTGCTCTATTAGAGCTTCTGAAAGTGTTTGACTATCTGGATGCTGCAGTGCCATGAGCTAAAGATAATGATGATAAGTTAACACTGAACAGGGCTTTGTATTTGGCTTCACATAAGCATTTTCCATGCATTTACTTTCTTCTTTGAGGAACAATCGAGAACCACACTCAATAAGGGATTACTGACTTTGGTTCAATTCCAAAAAATGTAGCAAACTGCATCTCAAAACAAGCATCCTGAGACTGTTGACCAGACTTTATTGAATGACTTTAGGTAAGAAATCAGGACTCTTGCTTTATAGTTGCCTCTGCTCATGGACATAAACAGTAGTTTGGAATTTTTCAGTTTACTTCCCCAAAAGAAGAAATGGAAGTGGAGTCTTCACTAAAGAAAAACAGCTCAGGGCAAAGGTTTTCCTCAATAACAGAACAGTCGCTCTTGTGTTAAGAGCCCTGGATGAAGAAGGAGGCCCCTTCCTGACTGAGCGTGGGACCCAGGGAAAGGGGCTGAACACAGTCCCTGCCTCACAGTTGAGTCACACTTCCGCTCTGGCTCCCTCCACTGTAACTTGAGAAGGCCAGACCAAAAGAGAGGAGCTCTCAGCCCCTCCATGTGTCTCATATCTTACCATGGCTACACACATGGTTGTGCAGTAAGTATTGCATTGGTAGGTATGCATGGGAGGCAGAATTTGTGCAGTTATCAAGTCATAGCTATCGGACTTTCTGCATTTCTGGTCATGAATGAGATGAAGGGCAAGGCATCTCAGAGCAGGGGCCCGAACCCTGACATTGGACCCAGACCTCTCCATCCTAATTCTAGCTTGACAGTTTTCTAGTCTTGCATCTGCTTGACCTCTCAGCCACATTTCTTAGCTGATAAATCTGAGATTCCTACTCCCTTACACTATGTTGAGAGCAAATCACTTGGTGAATAGTGCTGTCTGTCCAGTGATAATAATGCACTTTCTGGACCAACTTTGTAGCCCTGCATGTTCCCTGCAAACTGAAGTCAGTATGCGGCACAGCCCTCAGCACAGTTGGCCCCAGGAAACTCGTAGCTGCCGTGTTTTGGGAAACTCAGCTGTGCATTTTTGCAGGAGCTGGAAGCACTGCCACTCTGCTTCTCTTGTCTGGGACATCCTGAAACTCGCTTGCCACTTTAGATAAACACACTTCTTATCTGAAGTCCAGGTATTTCACATTTGCCTCAGCCAGCTTGCTGTGAATATCTTTAGTTCTTTTCCAACTCAGTTTTTAGAGGTCTCTAGTTCCTCCACTTTTACCTTTGGAGGAGCCCCAATGAATTCCAGAACTTCCTTTTCCATGAAAAATGTTCTTTTTGGGAGGTGGGGGGTGGAGGTCAATATCAAAACTAAACATAACAGACAGAAATGGTGGTTTAGCCCCCAAGTTACACTTTCAACATTCTTTCTCCATGCTGTATTAATTTGTCATCTGGTCAAAGGGGAAAATAAGTGAACAATAAAATTAACACAAGACACCACCCCTGTAAGTCAGGCTCTGAAATACAAATGGACTAAAATATAAAAAAATGCATTCAGGTGGGCCCCCAAAACCACAATTCAATATTTAGGACTCTACACATTGAGATTTTTGCTGAGCTCTTCCAGTTCATTATGTCATTCAAGATAGCTTCATGGAAAGCCAGAGAGAGTGTCAGCCAGTTTTACACACACACACACACACACAAACACACAAAGGTGGGGGCAGGGAACAGAGAGACAAAGAAACCCCGCCTTCCATCTTGGCCCTATTAGTGGAAGCATTAGACTATATCCTTCCCAAGAATCCTTCTGACATGTACTTGTTGCAACCTGGGTCCTAACATCAACTCCATTTTTTAATGAGGAAATAGAAGCACAGAGTGTTTGATGGGTTTGCTAAGGCCACATGGTAGTGGATGAAGAGTCAGGATTTCATTCACACATTTTGCCTTCAGCATCCATGCTCTTTGAATTTGCTTGCTCCGCTATAGCCGCTGTCAACACTTTGCCCTCAAGGAACAAGCCTCACAGATATTTTGGATACTTTGTTGAAATCTGTCAGATTCGCACATCCTAAACACTAAACAGGCAATCTTCTCTTCCAGAAATTCGTCAATTTAGTTTCAAGATGTTCTCAGTATCATGGAGCAGCACTATCCACCAGGGGTGGGTTTAGTGCATTTTTAGTTTTCATGTTAAAAATTTGTTTTCCTACGTATTTTCTTACTTTCTATCCACTGTCATTATTGGGAAAAGAAACATACCAGAGACAAGAGACTTAGTAATGAAAAGCATTCACTTTGTTTAGCTTGTTAGTCTTGTTATCCTAAATTTTCAGTGATTTCACTCTGAAAATAATGACTGAATTCCATGAACATTCCACGTTCCCACAGGAATGATATTCAGAATTGATGAGAGAGAGATGGCAAGGGAGTACATGCTACAGAATTTGATATCTTTCCAACAGAACAGCCACCACGAGGCCATAACAGACATTTGTAGTGCTTGATGGTGTCCTGTGGGGGGAAAATGTCCACTCAACCTTCCACAGATGCTCCCAGGCAATTCATTTCTACGAAATGTTACTCTCACTAGAATACTGCAATCC
Organism: Geosciurus inauris; assembly: GCA_004024805.1. Classification (NCBI taxonomy): domain Eukaryota; kingdom Metazoa; phylum Chordata; class Mammalia; order Rodentia; family Sciuridae; genus Geosciurus; species Geosciurus inauris. Next base: position 42,446 of record PVHX01002415.1, on the reverse strand, counting down.
ATGGCTGCCTCTCTTCTCAGCAACCACCGTTACTCCTCCAACACACACACACACACACACACACACACACACACACACAGGACTTTCTGAAAGGTAGATACACATCATTATCCCAAGTTATATGAATACATTAAAAATTAGAAAATTACCTGAAACAATTGATTATAAACATTGCAAATGTGTTGGATGCTGAAACAAATGCTGCTGTCAAAATCCAAGAGTGGCTGAAGAATTGTGTCACCTGTCAGTCATAGGTATCACATCCATACCTTCAGGAACCAAGAGAAGGTACTATCATTTGAGGAACACTCTGTTCTTTTTCAACAAGCTATTGTATCTTTCAATGGGGGGAGGGAGGAGGTGAAAGTACAAACTGTAGCCAGCTTGCCTTGTGACTGTTCCCTTTTACACAGGCACCACTTTGTTCCATCTTTGATCTTCTTTTGTGGGGCAAGGAGACTTTTCCAATTTTTTGAGGTCTCCAGAAATGTTTCCACCAAGCTGAGTCAACTTGGTTTGAACACATGGCAGCTTTACATTTACCAGGCTCCCTTGCCGCTTGGTGTGGTCATGTGACTGGGTTTTGACCAATGGAATGTTGACAAAAATGATGTGTAGCACCTCCAGACCTGTCTGATAGAAACCCTTCTCCACTCAGCCTCCTTCCCTCACCTGCCAGCAGGATTCAGAAATTCAGTGAATGGTTCTAGGGCCCTAGGTAATGGTGGAGCCCAAGACTGAAGAAGCAGAGGTCCCTGAATGACTGTGGAAAAGGGTCACCTCCTCTCAGCACAGCCCACATTGATGTAAAAAATAATGAATAATGCACTTTACAACGTGAAGCCTTGTAGTTCCAACAAATAACTTATTCTGTATATTTACACAAGAGTTGGGCAACATAATTTAAATCCTGTGCTGTTTTTTGGATCAGATTGAAATAAGCTTCAACATCACTTCAAAATTATTTCTGTTGCCATGCTATGAAGAAAACTAAATAGCATTTTCTTAGTTTAGAGTGCAAGTACCATAAAACGAAAAACAACATTAATTTAGACCAGATTAGAAATTTGTTCTATTTGATTTACTGGAGCTCATCCATCAATAAGAGGAATGTGGTGAAATATCTGTATATATTTTTCAAATTTTTTATGTTCTATTTATGTGGGTCTCCAAGAGTTGTGTCTCAATAAGCTTGTTTTGTGATTCTGAGCTCCTTCAGGAAATAAGTTTTATATTTAATACAGCATGTTTGGCTGTTGCCAAGCATCGATTTGGTGCAAATTAATAATAACACAAGCACTAGCTTCAAAAGCCAAAACTAGCGTAGGGTTAAGGAAAGGGGCACTGGAGTAACTGCCTTCTAGTTTAAAAAAGCAAGAATGTTTCACATGTAAAACTCCACAAAGGTCTCCTTCTCTCCTTCTCCCCCTCCTCCTCCTCTTCCTCCTCTTCCTCCTCTTTCTTTTTCCCCTTCATTTTGGCTTCTGCTCTAGTAAGGGAGTTAAAATACAAAATTGTGAGTAAGAGCTCAGAGGTTGATTAACTTCTCTTTAATGCTCCAGCCAGAAAAGAAGTTCATCTGCACAATGGAAAATTCTGGTGGGTGTATAAAGATGGCAGATCCAGGACTGAGGTGACTGCAGTGTAAAAGGCTGAAAGCAAACCTGGCTGATGCAAAGACCCAGGCTCAGAGGAAGATCACACCTTCCAATTGATAAACAGGTAAGGTGCCAATTTCTGCTGAAGGAAAATCCCCATTCCGTGCAGGCAGGTAGTAAAACCAGCCTGACACTAAGTACAGGAGGAGCACAGGGCTCATGGGTGTGGGATCTGGGACAGGAAGTTGGATGTTCTTTGGTGTCTGGTTGTGGCTGGTGGGAGATACTGATGAAGCAGAGGCTGCACCATCCTTGGACACTAATCTGGCTCTTCCAGTTCCCTTCAGATCAAGCTGCCACCTCTTTTCTCTTTCCCTTGAGACTTCCTTTGGTCAGTTCCCCTTTATCTTTTTCTCTCTATCTGCCAGAGCATCTGTTCGCAGGCTAAGTGATGGAGTGAACAGAAGCTTTTCTGTTTTTCAGGTTTTATTTTTCTTCCTTCTCACTGGACAAAGCAAGTCACACAGACTGGGGCAGTGTCAGTAAGGTGAGCATCAAAGTCCTCCTTCAGAGAACAGCCATTATCCTACCATGAGCTCTTTCTAATTGGTCCTTTGTGGATAGGATTGGACCTGTAAACTAGGAATAGGGCCAACTTAGTCCAGGGGCAGAGAGAAAGAAATGTAATGCTGAAGCCAGATAAAAGCCCCAGAAATATTTTGACCTCATGGAGGAAAGTGGAATGAAGGCTCGTTTGTAAAATTTGGCAGAATACCAAAGTAAGTAAGCAGTTACTCATGGATTTATTCAAGAAATGAGCTACAGGTTTGATGAAGTTAAAAAGAAAAATGTTATTGGTTCATAATATGCAAGGGGAACTTTGAACCTTAGTCTTATGGATTTGGAAGGGAATGACAATGGTTTGTAATAATGAAATCACTGGGAAAAAAATGTATTCAGCAAGTAGGGAGACCTCCTTAGCTACACAGACTCCAGCATATTCCATGTGACTGTCAGTTCAGGAGGCTCCGCCTATGCGTAAGAGGAGTCTTCTTTGTTTTGCAGCTGATTGTTGTTTTTATTGTTGTTGCCCTTCCTCCTCCTTCTCTTCATCAGCCTCTCCTCTTCTTCCTTCTTTTCCTCTTCCTTCTCTTCAGTTTTCTTCTTCTTCCCCTTCTTCCTCCACCTCTTTCTCCTTTTCCTTCTCCTCACCCTCTCCTTCCTCCTCTTTCTTCATTCTTTCTCCCCCTCCTTCTTTCTCATTCTATCTGCTCACCCCTCCCCCTCTCTCTTTTTCCTCCTCATTCTTCTTCCTCATCTTCACCCTCTTTATCCCCTCTCCTCCTCTTTCTTCTTCTCTCTCCTCCTCTTTCCTTTTCTTCTTCCCTATTATTCTCTCCCACATCACCAGATCAGCACTTTCTCAATTCTTTTAGTGTTCGGTCAATTCTCAAGGGTTTTTTTTTTTACATGTATTTTTTAATACTAAAAATAGGCAAACTTAATATCAATTAGTATTGCATTTGGCTATATGTGATGGAATAATACTGATAATACTGATACATCTAAAATAATACTGATGCAAACATACAAGGACTCCTTATTGCACATTACAGAAGTCAGGGTTTATCAGTTTAGGACTGGTTATACACTCCACAGTGTCATCAATCCAACACACAGAGGGTGGAGAGTCCTGATAAGATCACACAGCATGTTAGTGGACAGAACTCATTCTGCTGGAAAAAAAGACAGGTTTGTAACTTGAACAATGAGACCCCCAATGATTTCTAAATTTAGCTTCTTTTGAATTTGCCTTTGTTCTTATCTTCCTCTTTTCTGATTTCCTTCAGTTTGTTGATTTTATCTTCTCTTTGCAGCATCCTTGTAATGAAATTCACCGCTTGAACTTATTCACCAGGAGGACAGTACATGTCAGAAACATAGAAGTCACTGCCTTTAGGGGGTGCAGGCACCCGCTCATGGTCCTACAAAGGGTCTTTGGGAGGTGCAAGATGCATGGCCCAGAGCTTGCAGAACAGGGGCAGATGCAAAGAATCAGTTAGAATCACACAATTACAAAATCAACAGAAGGGCCCCACTGACTAGAGTCAGTTTTTGGTGTTTCTGACTTTTTCCTTGATTAATAGCTATTGAGTTATATTAATATAGAAATATATGTGGTAGAAAAGGATGTGAGCTTTGATATTAGATCTACTGGACTTGTATTTAGTACTACCTAAGGTTCTGGAGTAAGCTATTCTGTAACTCCAATTTCTACATGTGCTAAATGGAGTTAATAGTCTCTACTTTACTAAGCAATTGTCAGGATTAAATGGGGTCATGTACACAAACTTTTTGGCCTTTCTACATTAAACAGAAAATGCAGACTACAACAAAAACAAGTCATGAAAATCATGTGTACAAGATAGAGTCAATAAATTATTGGTCATTTAAAGCTGTAAATAATAACTACAATGGTTTAAAATTGCCCATCTTCAAAGGAAATGCAAAGATCTTTCTAACTTGCAAAAATAAGATCCAATGTACAATTCAGGGAGAGATGTGATGTCTGTTTTATTCACTGTTGCATTCAGAACAAGAATGGCTCTGGGCACATGGAAACTGCTTGATAAATACTTGTTGGGTGAATAAAAATTTGAATGAATGAAACAGCTTTTTAATCTGTATGTACTTGACATTGTCACAGGTACTGGAAATATAAACTTTCATGACCTTAGACTCTGAGTCTAGACAAAATAAAGTGATTTTACATAACAAATGCCATGAGAAAAAAATTAAAGGATTATATGATTGAAACTAATTTAAGGAACGTGGATAGGTCAAAAGGGGCTTTAGATTGTCAGGGAAATCCTGAGAGTTAGAGAAGAGCCAGTTACAGAAAGATCTAGGTCTGTTATTGCCAATTTCTTCAACAAGCACTCTACACACACACACACACACACAAGTTGCATATATATGTAACAGTTTACATTTTGGAAATGTTTCCTTCAGTTACTCTTTAGTCACAAGGTCCAGTTCCTATCCCAAAGCCTACAAAACTTGAAAATTCTGAGAATGTAGGCTCTCCAAGGAACTAACTTTGAAATTCTTATATTGGGCAATGTTTTCTAAAGCATGCCTCAATAGACAGAAGACGGTCATAGATGCACTCCTAAAAAAAGAAAAGAAAAAAAGAAAGAAAAAGAACAAAAAGGTGTGGTCAAATATACTTGGAAATCAGTTTATGATTGATAATTTACATTATATTTATATGATGCTTTCTGAATTTACTAAAAATTTTATTTTATATTTAATATTTTTCTCTCTGTATATTTAATAGCATTAAAACAAAGTTTAGAAAATATTGTCATAGTGTAAAAGACAAAGATTTGGTATAAAGGAAAAGGAGAAAAGTAATGGTCATAAACATTGTAATTCCAAAATAGGATATTTATAAAAACTTAGTAAAACCCTCAAGTATGCTCTAGATACCATATTTACATACATCACCACTTTCACTAAATACATTGAACTGATAAGAGAGTTGCTCATATTTAGTTTTTTGGTTTTTTTAGCTACTGGAAGTTTTAAAGTTGTCTGCTCTGACAGTGGGATATATTTGGGTTTCCTCTATTCTTTGTGAGTGTGAATAACATTCAAGTAGATCTGCTTTCTTATTGTGTTGGTGTAAGGCAAAAGGTAGAATATGGCAGAAACCTCATATGCGTCGAACATGCAAACATAGCACTTAGCTCTATCACTTCATTGCTTACTAGAGGTGATTATAGGCTCTATTTTTCACCTGCAATCAAGGACAGTAGTCACCATATTCTGGATTTTGGAGGAGTCAAGCTGATGTAGAAATGGAGGAGAGTGTCATGCTAGCACTTTCAAAAACATTTGCTTGGGGATTATATGTTTTTGAAAGTACTAGTAAGTTTATTTTCAATCCTCCTGGAGACTCATCGAGAAAAACAGAATGATTGCTGTTTGTTCCTACAATGATGACATGGAGTGCTGATTTATTGAATTAATTAGTGAAGAAGTAAACTTAGTGTCCTATCGTGTAAGTGAGAAATTAACTACTCTATCAATGCTGTGTAGGATATACCACAATCTGAGCCAGAGTTTGTCTAGATACATTACTTTGTTATCTCATTAACAAGAGTCCCTAACCAATGAGAGAATCTCCTTAGCTCCCAAACATATCCTGAAGGTATAGAAAATCTTAACAAATGATGATTGAATTCGTCACATCAACTGTATAATGATAAATGTGGACTGTCTCCAACTGCTGGTTTCACCCCAGCATCTTGTCGGAGAGTTGGCCTGCCTAGACCTTGGATGACTACACTTTTTCCAGCGGACCACACACAACCAAATGCAACAACAATTTAACTTTGGTAATAACTGATTAAGTTAAGAACACCATTTTAGAAGATTGTTTAATAGAACATATTTTTAGTCTTTAAAGAATGTCCATGAAGCATTTTAAGTCCCCTTGAACAAAGAACTCCCATATCGCACAGTGCTGTAAGTTCTTAGGAATTACCTCATGAGTCATTCCTAATGTTAACCCAAAGTTGAATTAATGGTATGTTCTTTTGGTTTGATTGTTTAGTTTTCATCTCAGTGTTGATTTTAGAGCCGTGGAATGTAAAAATGGAACCATACTATGGGCATGAAGAGAGGGAAGCAAGGAATCATGAGTACAGGGCCATTCCACTTATTAGCCTTCCTTCCTCTAGGATGCTTTGCCTTCTGAAATAAAGCAGGTATTGTTTTATGCACTGTTTGTTTAATGCACTGTTTCATTAATTGTGTCAGTTTTTCATGGTTGTGACTGAAAGACCCGACAAGAATAATTTAAAGAAAGCAAAGTTTACTTTGGGTCATGGTTTCAGAGGTTCAGTCCTTGGTTAACCAACTCTAAGCCTTAGCTCTAGGCCTGAAGGAAGGTGGAACAACCTGGTGGAAGGGCCTGGCAGAGGAAAATTGTTCAGTTCATGACAGCCAGGACACAGAGAGCTTAAGTGCAAGGAGCCAGGAATAATATAATCCCAAGAGCGTGCCTTGAGTGACCTACTTCCTACAGCCACACCCTATCTGCCTATGGTTACAGCCCATTAATCCACTCAAATGGATTAATCCAGCGATTAGGTTATAACATAATATAATCACTTCATCTCTAAATAGTCCTGCATTGTCTTACATATGAGCTTTTGGGGGATGTCTCATATCCAAACCTTAATATACAACAGGAGAAATAAATAATGATCTGAGTACAAAGAATTTTGAATGTAAGAGGCCAGAGACAGGGTCTGGTGTTGATTTTGCCATTTACCCACAAGTAGCAAGTCACTTTCAGAGTCTTACTTTGTTCTTTTGTAAAATGATGATTTCATAGGTTATTTCTAAGGCATTTTCCAATTTTCTGATTCTTAATAAACCAAAGTCAATGACTTACTCCATTTCCTAATTTTTAGAGGCATTCAAGTTTCTTTTTTTTAATATTTATTTTCTAATTGTAGGCAGACGGAATATATTTTATTTTTATGTGGTACTGGGGATCAAACCCAGTGCCTCATGTGTACTAGGAGAGCACTCCACCACTGAGCCACAACCCCAGCCCCCCCGGCATTCAGGTTTCTTAGGATTATTGTAGTTCTTCAGAGTTTTGCTTTCTGTTAAGTCTTGAATAAGAAGCTGAGCTTATTCCAATCTCCCCAGGCCTCCTACTGGAGTGTCAGGAGAGCGGTTAGTTGGTGTTTGTGATGCTGGAGGCAAAGCCTCCCTTTTTTGAATCACAAAATTCACAAGGTTGAATCTTTATTTCTAAGTGTTGATCTTTTTTGGTACCTCCTGCAAGCACTAATCTGGATTCCAGTTCCTGGCAAAAGGAAATATGATCAGTAATTGGTGACCCTTTCGTCAAAAAGTGTCTTTTACTGGCTCTTGTGACCTGGACAACATATTAGGACAACATATCATTTTTACTAGAACAGTAAAAAAAGATGAAGATGAAGATGAAGATTTTTATTATTGAGGTCTTTATATTCCAACTAGAGTGACAAAGCTTGTACAAAGAAGGAAACGATAACAGACAAGAAGACAGCATGAGTGCTCAGTGATGGGTATTGGAAGTAAGTGCATGAAAATTCCTCTGAGGGAGTGGTCACTGTGGCCAGAATATTTTGGATAATGCTTCATTGGGAAACTAAATGCTAAGCTTTAAAGAATGGAGAGAATTAAAATGGAAATGGCAGATTAAAATAGTAATTGAGGAAAGTCATAAGGCAAAAAATATGAGAACACTGTAGGGGAAGGGACACTTGTTTCCTATTATCTTCTCATTTTGTGAACTAAACTTTGGCAAACAGGGTCTCTAAGGACAAAGCACAATCCTTTGGGCATACATCCAAGGATGGGGAACTTTCCTGAAACAAAAGGGAAATGGATTTCATGCAGGAAATTATAATTCTGTCTGAAATTAGAGAATCCAGTAATTAACTTGACTTTTCCTTAGCAACTGCAATAGATGAGTTTATGCCAGGACCCATGTAACTTCCAGGTTATGAAAGAAATCCTACTGGCTTCCCTTGCTTGGCTAAGGTTAAATCTCTTAGATAATGTGCTTTATCCTGGATGTTATCATTTAGATATAAAGTGTCCCTCAAAAGCTCCTGTGTGAGACAATGCAAGAAAATTTAAAGGTGAAATGATTGGGTTATGAGAGTCTTAACATAATCAGTGCATTCATCTACGGATGGATAGGGATTAACTGGGTGGGAAATGTAGTCAGATAGGATGTGGCTGGAGTGGATGGGGCATTGGGGGTGTGCCTTTGGGGTTTATATTTTGTCACAGTGAAGAGGGCTTTCTCTCCCTCTCCTTCCTGGTGCTATGTCCTGAGCCACTTTCTTCCACCACACACTTTTGCCATGATGCTCTGCTTCACCTTGGGCCCAGAGAAATGAAGTCAACTGCCTATCAACTGAGACCTTTGAAACTGTGAGCCCTCAAATAAAATTTTCCTTCTGTAATTGTTCTTGTCGGGTCTTTTGGTCACAGTAGCAAAAAAGCTGACTAAAATGCTGGGCATTTAGGTAAAGACTAGAACTATTTTTGGCAATGAGAAGGAAAGGTGGTGGAAGTTAGTTCACCAAGTCCCATGATTGTTAAGAAAGAGATCAGTCATGGTAATTTTTTTCAAACTAGGAGGGATGCTAAGACTATCTAGGTCTTTATTTATATATGGAAAAATAAGGACCAAAATTTGTAGGTGACTTATTCAAGTTTGTCACAACCATTAATATATATGCATTACACATGTATTTTTAATATAACAATATGATTTGAGTCTTTATGGTATGCTATTTTACATATATTAATTATGAGAACAATTAGGTTATAATTTTATAACAATTAGGTTATAATATTTTACATATATTAATTATGAGAACAATTAGGTTATAATTTGGCTGTCATATCCTTTGAATGAAAAATATTTTCCTTTCCCTCTACCATAATGATAAGATCCCTTTCTGATCTCGTGCTAGACATAATCATCTTTTAGCATCTTATGTGTATCCAAATTCTTATGTTCTTAGATATTAACTTGAACAAAAATCACACAAGGACTACATGTTTCTTGTGGAAACATTTAAAAACACAGATAAGCACAAAAAGGAAAATTAAAGCCATCTGCAATCCTAGCAATAGAGAAAATTGTGGCTACATATTCCATACACCCTTCCTATGCATTACACGCATATTTTTAATATAACAATATGATTTGAATCTTTTATGGTATGCTATTTTTACTTAATGTGCGTAAGCAAATTTTCATGTGGATGCATATACTTCCACAGCCTCATCCTTGACTCTGCATAACAGAGTTGGAGCCATCCCAGGTGAATTGCTTGAACCCACTCCACAAAATGCAAAGTTTCTCTAAAACTACTGACCTTGCTTGAAAAAATATGCATTTGGCTGTGCATATACAGAAATGTGACGCTCTTCTACTTTTAAAATCTGATGGTATGATCAACTCCTATTTTAAGCTTGTTTGTGGAACTACAATAATACTAAACTTAGATATGTAAAGGTGATTACAGAGTGGAAAGTTGACCTTTGAAAAATCCTTCTCTGTATAAACAAAGTCTGAGACGTTTTAAAACTTATAAGCCAGTCAACTTTTTTTTAAAATCATAAACTTGAGTCAATAAGGAATGTCTGTTTTCTTTGAAAAGGAAGAAAGGCAAATGCCTCAGTTTCCTAGCCATGTATGAAGGAGGTCTCTTTGGACACTGTGGGTTCAAGTCTGCATGGCTGGGCTGGGCTGTCAGGACCCTGCAAACTGGCGCCCCCCTACAGCTGGACCTGATACCTGATACCTGATACCTCCGCTTTGGTGGATCTGCTCCCTCAGTTCTGGGCAAGCTGGTTCTTCACTGTCCCACACCCACGCTTATCTCATTCCTATGTCCGTATTTCTATACCAGTCAGTTTCCCATGGACCGTCCACTGTCTCCTTCTCCAACCCCATCCTGATTTCCAGGCCCAGCTTCCCCGCTTCTTCAGTGCAGCCTTCTTTTTTTTTTTTTTTTTTTTTAATATTTTTTTAGTTGTAGATAGACACAATATCTTTATTTATTTTTATGTGGTGCTGAGGATCTAACCCAGTGCCTCACGCATGCGAGGCAAGCGCTCTACCACTGAGCCACAATCCCAGCCCTTCAGTGCAGTCTTCTTGGTGACTCATCCCACACCTGAAATCTTTATCTGGAACTCCACGGCTCTGAGCATAAGCCTCGGTGAAAAAATCCACCCCTTTTCTGCTGCTTATTTTGTATCTCTATCTAAGCCTGCTGGCCCTTTTAGTAGGGAATGTGTTTTAGCTTTCCTTTATATGTTGCACAGCAACAGGAACATATTACACATTAAGTACTCAGAACATGTTTACTAATCTATGAATGATGCAGGAGGTGCTATGGTTTGGATAAATGTGTCCCCCCACGGTCCATGTTTTAAAGGTTTGACCCCTAGCCTGTGGTGCTATTAGGAGGTGGTGGAACCTTTAAGTGGTGGGGCCTAGTGGGAGTCGTGGGGTTGTCCTTGAAGGGGATAGTGGGACCCCTCTCTCTTTCTCTTTCTGGCTATGAAGTCAGTGGTTTTGCTCACACATGCTTCTGCCATGATATACTGCCTCATCACAGGCCCAAAGCAACCAGATTGAAACCTCTAAAACCGTGAGCTAAACTAAACTAAACCCTTTCTCACTGTAGGTTAATTATCTGAAGTACTTGTTACAGTGACAGAAAGCAGACTAACACAGAAGGGCAGAGAATCCTATTTGTGTCTGGTTCCCCCCCTCCTTAGTTGTTGGACCTTAGAAAAGTTTCTTAATTTCTTTCAGCTTGTTTCCATTCTTGGGGTTGGAGTAAAAGTACTGGCCCTATGAAGTTGTCATAAAGAAAAGGGGATCTGGGGCTGGGATTGTGGCTCAGTGGTAGAGCACTTGCCTCGCATGCGTGAGGCACTGGGTTTGATCCTCAGCACCACACACAAATAAAACAAAATAAAGATATTGTGTCCATCTACAACTAAAACAATATTAAAAAAAAAAAGGGGGGGGATTTGATGTAAAGAGCATGAAACACTCAACAAATGACTCCCACCATCAGAATGGACCTGTTCCTTTTAATCTCATTAAAAGCCATCAAATTAAAACATGGTCCAGACTCTACAATTTATAATTATTCATTATAAATTATAATTATTCATTATAAATTCTTTACCCCCCGTTCATTGTAATACCATTCATGATAACTAAGAAATGGAATTAATCTAAGAATCTATCAACTGTTGAGTGGATAAAGAAAATTATATATATGTATATATATGTATGTATATAGATGTGTATACATATAGGCATAATTATATAATATACATATATATGTACATATATCAATGATTCAGTCTCAAAAAAGAAAATTCTTTCATTTGCAACGACACAATGACCCTGAAGGACATTATGCTAAGTGAAACAAGTCAGACAGAAAAACAAAGACTGCATGATCTAACTTATGAATGGAAAAAACAAAAAAAGCTGACCTCAAAAAAGCAGAGGAAAGCCAGAGCTGAGGGGTATGGGAAATAGGGAGATATTGGTCAAAGGTACTATTTTAGTCATCTTTTTTGATACTGTGATCAAAAGACCTGACAAGAACAATTAGTGGAGGGAAAAGGTTTTGGGGGCTCACAATTTTAGAGATCTTGGTCCTCAGACAGCCGGCTCCATTACTCTGGGCCCAAGATGAGGCCCAACTTCATGGCAGAAGAGTGTAGTGCAGGAAAGCAGGCCAGGACATGGCCACCAAGAAGCAGAAAGAGAGCTCCTCCCACCACAGCCAAAATATAAACCCCAAGGGCATGCCCCCATCCACCCAGATCCTCTAGGCACACCCTACCTGCCTACACTTACCACCCAGTTAAATTCTATCAGGAGATTAATGCACTGGTGAGGTTAAAACTCTCATAACTCAATCATATTACCCCTAAACTTTCTTGCATTATCTCATACTGAGCTTTTAGGGACACCTCATAACTAAACCATACCAGGTAAAAACTTAAAGTTATAAGATGAATAAGTTCTGGAGATTTAATGTGAAACATAGTAACTATAGTTAAAAATTTTGTACTGTGCTGAAAAGATAAGTTTAAGTTATTTCACTGGGTACACAAAACAAAGGTATCTATATGTGATGATGGATGTGTTACTTAGCTTGTTGTGGTAATCATTTCACAATATATCTGTACATCAAATCACATACATAGAATTTTTATGTGTCCATTATACTTCAATAAATTTCAATGGGGGAAGAGAATGTATATTTGTTAGATACATAAAAACTAGATAATAGATTACTAGAAACAAAGATAACACATAATCAAATGGGGGAAGAGAGATTTATAAATGAGCACCCTTGATTTCTTAGGGAAATTATATGCTAAATATTCAAAGTATATGAGTGGATTATGTGATTGACATTAAGTCAGCTTCAGAGAGAGAGAGAGGAAGCAAGAGGGAGAGAGACCTCAAAGTAAATACACCAAAAATATAAATAATAGATATCTTTGAATGGTAAGGTTATAGTGATATTTATTTTCTTTGAGCTTTTCTAAATGTATTAATCTTTTTCATTTCTTTGGTTATTAACAGGAATTTGTTATATACATAAATACATATATTTAAAACCAGATTAAACTCATAGTTGATTCATCATGGGGCATGAAGAGCTATATGTAATAGATCTGCAGCTTGGATAAGATAGAGTCTAAGCCTGACAGTTCTTTTTATGCTAAACATTGGTTCATTTGTGTGATAGCCCTGATAGAGTAATAATGCAGATATATGCAGAGAAAGCTTCTATATCCATTTTTAAGTATATATTAAAATTGTTGATGTTTTTAAAATAGATATTTTAGAACAACACAAGTTGAATATACTTAATTTGAAAATCTGAAATCTGAAACTTTTTGAGAAATGACACAGTACCCCAGTAGATAATGCCACACCAGACCTCATATCACAGTTGAAAACGCAGATGCTCTAAAAATATTGTATAAAATTACCTTCAGGCTGCACGTATAAGGTGCGTATGAAACATAACTTACTCTCCTGTTTTAACTTAGGTCTCATCTCTAAGTTATCTCATTATGTATATTTATATAACTATTCCAGAATCCCCAAGTACCTGAAATATGAAACATTTCTGGTGCCAAACATACTGGATAGGAACACTCAACCTGTAATACATGCGTTTTGAAAGTCTAGGTTCCATCAACAGCCACAAGATTGCATCTGACCTTCCTTCTCCTCATTGACCTCTCCGGCTTCTGAGCCTAGCCTCAGAATCCCCCTGCTGAAGGCCCCAAGCTCTCAGCTGCTCTCTTTCTACCTCCTCTGACTCCTGAAGCATCCACCTTTGGAATTTGTATATGCTGCCCTGTGATAGGAGTTGCTTTTTATATTTGAGTAAACTAAACACCTTGGAGACAGGAGTAGACTGCTTGAGCCACATTACATTAAGGCTGGTTCTAGGTCAAAGGACTTTATATTAGTCAGCTTTCTGTTACTATAACAAATACCCAAGATAATCAGTTTATGATATGGAGAAAAGTCTTAACTCATAGCTATGACGTTTCCAGTCCACAACTGATTGGACCTGTTGCTTTGGTCCTATGGTGAGGCAGCACATCAAGGGAAGAGTGTGTGGCCAAACAAAACTCTACCTTATCACCAGGAAACCAAAGAGAGTGAGCATGGGTTCTTGGGCATGATTCCCTTTAAGGGCTCTCCAACAGTGATCTAAAGACCTCTCACTAGACTCCATCAGTTAAGGGTTCCAAAGTGCTACATTAGGGACCAAGACTTTAATACAGGGATTGAGGGGGAAATTTTAAGATGCAAATTATAGCAGACTTTAAGCAAAAAATTGAAATAGGGAGCATGGGAGTAGATACCTTCCTACAGTGGTTCATGAAAGTAGAAGCAGCTAAGTGGGGAACTTGTTCTTTCATTAAGTCCTGCCACTGAAGTGGCTCAGTGCACAGGTCTGAAACCCACCTATCTGGCTCTATAGAACCACCTTCTGCCTCATATGTGAAATGGAGATGATAATGTTATCCATGTCAAAGAGCTGATGTGAGAATTAAGCAAAATAATATAGCTAAAGAACCTAAAAGAGCACCAGCACTCAATAAATGTTAGTTCTTATAGAGTACTAAGTTTCTTTTCTTATGGTAAAAATAGTTGAGAAAACTATTAACATGAGAAAAAATAAAAAATTAAAAGTCTCCCATATTTTCAATGCTCAGATACAAAATTGTCACTTATAATCACTGTTAGCATTCTGATTTCTTTCAATTTGCTTCTTTTTCTCCTCTCCTCTTTGTATTTATCCAGACATGTTTGAACATTTTTTCATAAGGAAAATATCATATCACAGAGAACTTTCTAGCTGGTTTTGTGTACTTACAATATGATGAACATTCTAATGCAGTTACATATTTCTATGAACATTTATAAATGTTCCAGTATTATTTGAAAAACAACTAAACCAATAAGGGCAGATTTGGCTCAAGTATCAAAAGTATTTCAGGTAAGTTGAAGAGAATGAAAACATTGAAAAATGTAATTTCCTATTCTAAATATTCAAATAGTAAAATTAGAAAATGTCAAAAGATTATGAACAAAGCTTTTAAAGTCCTAAAAATAGTATTAAGAACATTTAGAAACCTATGTTCTTTGAGGAGGAATTTGGTTACTTGATTTTATAAAGTGAAGTATTAAATTATTTTCCCTCATTTTTCACTTCTTGTATATTTATAGAAAAAGAAACAGTTGTACTTTATTCCAAGAACAAGGAGACTTTGAGCTAG
Organism: Geosciurus inauris; assembly: GCA_004024805.1. Taxonomy (NCBI): domain Eukaryota; kingdom Metazoa; phylum Chordata; class Mammalia; order Rodentia; family Sciuridae; genus Geosciurus; species Geosciurus inauris. Next base: position 27,402 of record PVHX01002415.1, on the reverse strand, counting down.
TGCTTTGAATACCTTTGCCAATTTAGCTGTCATTTGACAAAAGCAAAAGTGTCCAGCTCTTTGGGCCTCATATCACAACCGCTATTCAGGTGTGTTCTCACTGGGACAGAATGAAGATCACCCACTCACAGAGGAAGTGCTTCCAAGTGGCATTTGCTAGGGAAGAAGAGCATGATGCAGACGACCCATTAGGGGAGGGTAGCAGTTGGAGCACCAATTGGGTGGATTGGGGTTCAGTACGTGATTCAGGAACTGGATGCTTCAGGCACAATCCTGCCACTTTACTAATTGTGTAGCTTTGGGTGTCTTAGTTTCTGTGGGATTGTACTTCCCTCGTAGAGTGCTGGTGACTTCCATTGGACTTGTGCACTCACATCATTGATTATTAGTTATTGTTGCCTTTGTGATCTTCCAAAGTTCAACCTTCATGCTCTGGATACCCCTGGATGAAAAGGGAAATCAGCAGGTAGGAAGCTTCTGGGGTTAAAGGAGAACAGAATTTTTAGCTGAGGTAGGGGATTAGGTGAAAGGCAAGAGGCCCAACACTACTTTTCTACAGGAAAAAATATATGGGAGATATTAATTATATCATATATGTATATAAAACATCAAAACTATGATAGAAATGACAAAAGTTGACCAAACCAACTGCTTAAATTTTGGTCCATAAACCAAATAAATTTATATTTTGGCCATGTAAAAATGCACATTTTGTGTGAAGACAATATTTAAGACATATGTGCCCCTCTCCCCCATTTTAATGATAGTACTGTCAGAACATGTTTTGTTTAGTGCTTCTCCAGAAATTGCTTAGTCTAGAGGGGTGTTGGCAGCGGCCTCTCACGTTGAAATCCCTGATGTAGCTTGTGCTTATTTTGTTTGTTTATTTGCTTGTTTTGAAAATATTTTCAGCCTCACAAAGAAAAATGACATTGGAGACATTGAGGTAGATTAATGATTGGCAATTTTTTAAAAATTGCTGATTCTAGGGCTGGGGCTGTAGCTCAGTGGTAGAGCACTTGCCTAGCATGTGAGGCTCTGGGTTCGATCCTCAGCACCACATATAAATAATAAATGAATAAAATAAAGATCCATCAACAACCAAAAAATATTTTTAAAAAATTGCTGATTCTATATTTTCAAAAACCAATTGTTTATTTCATTGACCTTTTGTACTCTTTTCAGGTCTCTTTTTCATTTATTTCTGCTCTGATCTTTGTCATTGTTTTCCTTCTATTAATTGGGTTTGGTTTATTCTTACTTTTCCAAATGCTTGAGATGCATCATTAAGTTGCTTATTTGAAATCTTTTTTTCCTTTGATGTAGGGATTTATTGCTATAAACCTCCCTCTTAGTACTGCTTTTGTGTTTCCCATAAGTTTTGGTATGTTGAATTTCCATTTTAATGTGTTTTGAGGAATTTTTAATATCTTCTGATTTTTCCAATGACCCATGTATATTCAGAAGTGTGTTTTTCAGTCTTCATATATTTGTATATATTCTAAACTTCATTTTGTTATTAATTTTTTATTTTATTCTATATGATCAAAAAGTTTCAAGATATGATTTCAACTTTTTAAATTTGTTGACTTATCTCAAGATCTAATATATGAAAGTTTCATATGCTGATGAAATGAATGTGTAGTCTGCAGTTGTTACATGAAATATTCTATAAATATCTGTTTATTTGATCTATATGAATATCTATAGTATATTTTTGTTGATTGTTTAGTCTGGATAATTTTTACATTAATGAAAGTGGGATGTCAAAATCCTTTACTATTTTTGTATTGGAGTCTATCTCCTTACTTAGGTACTTCCTTAAGCATCTTTTGTGAGGCTGGTCTGCTTGTCATGAATTCTCTCAGTTTTTGCTTTTCTGGAAGTACTTTATTTCTTCTTTCTTTCTGAAGGACAACCTTGCTGGGTAGAGTATTCCTGGTTAGAAGTTATTTTGTTCCAGAACTTGGAGTACATCATTCCATTTCCTCCTGGCATTTAGGGTTTCTTTTTCTTTTCTTTTCTTTTCTTTTTTTTTTTTTTTTTTTTTTTTTTTTTTTTTTTTTTTTTTTTTTTTTTTTTTTTTTTTTTTTTTTTTTTTTTTTGTGTGTGTGTGTGTAAAGCACTGCCATCTTTTTTTTTTAAATTTTTAAATTTTTTTTATTTTTAAAGTAGATTTTATATTTCAGAGTAATTTGGGGTTTCTGCCGAGAAATTTGCCTATAGTCTAATGAGGATACCCTTAAAGGTTTTCATATCTTTCCCAAGATTAGGGAAGTTTTCTGCTATTATGTTATTGAATAGTTTTCTAGTCTCTTTCTTTCCTTCCTTTCTTCTTCCTTTTCTTTGTTCTTTGTTGTTGTTGTCTGACAGGGATATTTTAAAAACATGTCCTCAGGGTCAGATATTGTTTCTTCTACTTGATCTAGCCTGTGGTTGGGTCTTTAATCTTTATTTTAAAAAAAACAATTTTATTTGTTCTTTTTAGTGGTATACAACAGTAAATGTATTTTGACTTGTCATATATACGTGGAATATAACTTCCTATTTTTTGTGATTTTACATGATGTGGAGTTACACTGGTTGTATATTCATATAAGAACACAGGAAAGTTCTGTCCAATTCATTCTACTGTGTTTCCTATTCCCATCCCCCCTCCCTTCCCTTCAACATCTATATTTTTGATATGACTTATTGATCTCTTCATTTCCAAGATTTCTGTTTGGTTTGTTTTCAAAATCTCTACCTGTTTGCTGTAATTTATCATCCATTTACTGCCCACTGTCTCTGCGGGCCATGTAAGAGTGGGGACACTCTAGCAGTTCCGGCAGGCATGAAGCAGACTGCAATGAGCATAGTATAGCTCACCATGTGATCATTCCTACAATGGAAGTATTAGCCCTAACTGTACAATGAGGGCTTTCTCAGGCACTGTTGTTGTACCAGTGCTCCTAGAAAGGGCTTGTGGCATTTGCACCCAAGCAGTGGTTAGAAGCCTGATGCACTTGTCCTTCAACCAGTCATTGGTGCAGGCCCAGACACTACATAGGTATAGGTGGTATCAGGAACTGCAGCACCCCTTTAGTGGCCCTGACACTGTAGAACATCCACAGTACTTAGGTCAGTCACTCTGCTGGGCCTTGGGTTCATAAGGCAGATACCCCTAAATCCAGTGCTATGGAATGCCTGTGGAATCTGACCCCTGGAACAGTCCAAACTCAGACAATTGCTCCCTTCTCAGGATGGCTCCTGGCTATAGAGCCCTGAGAATTGACTGGACAATGATGTGAAATCCTTTTCTAAAGTGAGGCTACTGTTCATATTTCAAGTTACTCATCTAAGTGGGCTGCAAGCCTGTATGGACCATGAAGTTTTCCAGTAGCTAGATTTGCCAATATCTGCACCTGTAGTTTGGTGGGAGTCTTACTTTAATCCTTACTCTTGCAAAGGGAAGACTCCACCTCCCTGGGTGGGAAACACTAGAGTATTTTTTGTTTTTTTTCTCTGCTATTGCCTAGGTCTTTGAATCTTACAATGTTCCAGTCTCTCCCTGGCTGATCCTCAGTGACCTTCCATAGTCACTCACCTCCTAATGCAGCTACATACTTGTTACTTTGGTTTTTCTTTTTGAAGAAGGAGGAGGAAGGAGAGGAGATAAGTTCTGGGTGTTTCTACTTTGCCATCTTGGTTCCATCCATTGGTAATCTTGCTTCTTGCTTTCCTGGGATTTGACTTGGAAACTTGTCCTTTCTTCATCCTTTAGTTCTAAACTTGGACAGTTGTTACCAATCTCAAACTAGTCTTGGGAAGAGAAGAGACCTGCATTTAGAGAGTGCATTGAGGTTGTCTGGCTCAGACTTTCCAAAGAATATGGCAACTCAATGTTGAATAAATTAGTATTTAACAATTCCTATTTTACATCAAAGTGCAATATTCTTTCCTGTCACTCTAAGTGATACTTTTCCTGCCTTCTACATTGACACTGTATAACCATGTGCTTTTTGACCAAATTTTATCTTTCCAAATGCAGAAGATAGCTATTATAAAACTGTTTTTTCCAAGTCCAAACTAAAAATATCCACTTTTTCCTAATTGTTCCTCATATATCTTAACTTCTAGACTTCCCTATCTTGATTTCCCAGCAGCAGATACTTTCTAGCTTATTATTTTTTTCCAATAAAATGTGACTTATGTTCCAGATGAAGCCTGACCCACACAGAGTGCCGTGGGGCCATGGCTTCCAGTGATCTGGTAGGGTTTGTTTTGTTTTCTAGCTGCTGTGTCATGATCTTGGCTCACATTGAGGCTGACTTCAATAAAACCCCTGGATCTTTTCACAGGATTCCTGCCAAGCCACAGCTCCTCCTTCAATATTTGTGGAATTGATAGTTTTAAAAATAACTTTCACATTTTCTCAGAAGTCATTTATAATAACTATGCAATTTCAAAGATGAATTGAGGTAAACACTTTTTTAAAAAATCAGCAAAAGTCCCACTACCCAGCATTATGTGTGGCCGATTCTTTGGTGATTATCAAAGGAGGCAAATTCAAATTCCAACAGGGCCCAGGCAGTTGTGATAAAAGAGAGAAGAAAGCTCAGTGGGTGTAAGTAGGACATGGGGCCGATTGCCATCTGATGATGACAGTCATTATTCAGCTCTTGGTTACCTCCCATCACTCTGTAAAAGTGAAGACTCCAAAGAACCAGAAACAAACACTCTAAATTCTTTCAAGAGACATTTCAATTGCAAAATTTTAGGAAGAATCTCCTTATTAAGCATTGGCATCTAACTTAGGTTGACCAAAGAATTCATGGTTTTGGACCTTCTTGGGTCTTTGACCTGCTACTAGTGTGGTTCCTCTGGTGTTTATCCATCTTGCTTTCTTTTTATCTCCATCTCTCAGAAAGAGTGAGCCCATCCACTCTACGTGTTATACCAACTGACAGTGACTTGTGATCACCTACGTTAACTCTAGATATCTTTGTACATCTAACTGCTCCTTGCTCTCATGGTCCCTGTTTTCCACCCCACTCACGTCCTATCTGTCCTCCACATGTCATTCTCATTCCCACTGCAAGGCCAGTGGTTGGTGAGAGCGCCTCCCGAATGCCACACTTTTTCCAAATCTGTCACCCCAAACCCAACATTTCCAGCAAGAATTGGTTCAAGATACCCCTTCTTCTTGCTGTCCTCCGCACTCTCCAGCTATGGAAAAGCTCAGCCTGTGAAGTCTAAATGACTCTTGTTCAAACCTAACTGTACAAGCCTTATTGTCAACAGTCATGGTATTGGAAATAATAATCCATGGAAAAATAGTTTATAAGTTAATAATAAGACATAGAAAGTGTTTAAATTTGAAATCATAGCTGTGTGATAACATCATACTTGCTTTTCATCTTCAGTGGGTATTCATAACTGGTCTCCCCAACCTGTTTAGAAAATAGCCATTTAGAAATGTTCATTGAGAGTTTTAGTCAGCTTTTTTGCTGCTGTAACTAAAGGATCTGACTGGGACAATTTTACGAGGAAAAGTTGATTTGGGGGCTCACAGTTTCAGAGGTCTTAGTCCATTGAAAGCAGGCTCCATTCCTCAGGCCTCAAAGTAAGACAGAACATCATGGTGGAAGAGTTTAGCAGAAGAAACAGCTCACATGGTGATCAGGAAATAGAGAAACTCCACTGGCCAGATATAAAGATATATACCCCAAAGCCATGCCCCAATTCCCACCTCCTCCAGCCACACCCTACCACTTCAGTTACCCCTCAGTTAATCCCTATCAAGGAACTAATACACTGATTAAGTTAAGGCTATAATCCATTTTTCTTCCAAACCTTCTTGTATTATCTTACACATGAGTTTTGGGGGGATACCACATCTGAACCACAACAGTGAGTAAATGAATAAACAGAAGAATGAATAAATGAGTAAATGGGAGATAATAAACAGGCTGATGGACCTAAGATATTCTTAAAGTTAGATACAGAACAACACTCCACCCTGGACAAGGAAGGAACATACTTTCCCTGGGTGACTGTTTATTTCCTATCTGATCCTTTCTTGTTCCAAAAAATTGTTGGCATCAAAAAAAAGTGTCTCTTTAGAGTGGTATTGGTTTTAATAATTAATTATGGAAAAGCTCCTATACTCTGTGATTTTTTGAAATATGTGGGAAACAGAATTTTCAACTCAGCCTTCTTGGAAATGTTTTTTTCTTTACTAGAGATTTGCCTCTAAGTAATCTAGTGGCCGGCCTTTCTCCGAGCACTTAGAAGCATATTGGCTGCAGTGCCAGACTGTAGCCAGAAGCTCTTCCTACCCTGCCCCCTTGCAACTCTGTCCAAGCCCTGAAGCCAGGAAATGCCACAGGGCCCATGAAGGTTTTTTTGTTTTAGACCCAATGAATACTTTTTGAATAAATAAATGGACAAAAACAGTTCAATGAAAAGAGATAAAAATATCTTTTATTTACTCCCTTTTCACTCTCTGTACCTTGCTAGCTGTAAAACCCTATGGAAAAATTAGTTTAATCTCTCTGAAACTTAGTTTACTCATTTGTAATCCTAGAATAAAACTTCTTATTCTTTGTGTCTTCCGATAGTAGGTAGGATGATTTTGGCTATTAGTAAGAGAAAACTTGACTGAGAATGGTTTAACCAGTAAGGGCATTTATTATCTCTCATAACAAGATGTCAAAGATGGTTCAGCATCTTGTCAATGGCTAGGCTCTGAGCTGACCTCTCTGTGGCTCTCCTGGGTGTGTGTGTGTGTGTGTATGTATGTGTGTGTGTGTGTGTGTGTGTTACAAGCAGGAAAGCTTCCCTGAGGAAGCCCTTCATACATTTTCATACATAGGCTCCTTCCTTCGTCAGACATGAGCTACATACCTGTACCTAAGCTGGGAGAGGAGATTGTTCTAATTGGGTTACACCAATCATGGTTCATCCCCTTAGGCTGGAGGAAAGAGCCTCCATTCCCAGAGCACCATGGGGTATTGAATATCTAAGAAAAAGAGAAATTGGTTGTTGAACAATATCTAATAGTGAAATTATTTATTTTGGGTGTCTGTGTGCCATGCTCAGTGTTAGAGACTTTCCATGCATCTCCTAACATATCTCTGTGAGGTATGTATTGTTATTCACATTTCACACATAGAAAAACAGAGGCATTGAGAATGTAAGTCAATTTTCCAGTGTCTCACAGGTCGCAAGCTGGTGGGTAAGAGGGCTAGGATTTAAGTCTAGGCAGACTGGTTCCACAGTCTATGTGATTAATCTTAATCTATGCCAACTTCCCCCATTGAAGTCTGCTAACTGAAAGTAGCCCTGGTCTCTCCAAAGTAAGGTCTTACACTAATGAGATGAATACCTGAAAACTATATAAGCACTTGACTGGTTGCCAAGGTACACAGTGGAAAATTTCTAATAACAATGGTAATAAAACCTGCCTATTGCAGGCCAAGCATCTTTATGACATCATCCCATTCAATGATCATAACAGTCAGCAAGTTCAATATTATTTCTTCCATTCTAAAATGAAAAAAATGAGGCTCAATTACCTTGCTCAAGAGATAAGAACCCAGATTTGATCTTAACTTTGCTTAGGCTCTTTCTCCTCTACCTCTCAGTCTATAAAAAAGATAAGTGAAGGAAGTTTACATCTACATCGCCCAGGAATCAGCAGCTTGAATATGGAGAGAAATCCACCATTGAAATACCAGTGGGGTAGAGTGACTGCTTCAGAGGCAGGAATCATGAAGCTGTGTTAATTAACCAACGTATTTAATCATGGAGAAAACAGCATATGTATTTACACTTGGCTGGTCCTTAATCTAAAACTAATGTGAGTTGCCACTTCTGTTATTTATTACATTCTGTCCAGTTTATTGTAAATAATTGGTATATTAATCTGACTTTGAGACTGTAAGCTCCCTGAAGACAGTCATATATTCCTTCCTTACTTCTTTTCTTCATGGTATCTAGTGACTTTTTTTTTTTTTTTGGTACCAGGGATTGAACTCAGAGGCACTTGACCACTGAGCCACATCCCCACCCCTATTTTGTGTTTTATGTACAGACAGGGTCTCACTGAGTTGCCTAACTATTACCTCACTATTGCTGAGGCTGGCTTTGAACTAGCGATTCTCCTGTTTCAGCCTCCCAAAGTGCTGGGATTACAGGCGTGCACCACCGCGCCCGGCTCTAGTGCAACTTTACAGTTGCTACATGCTTAAGAACTATGTGTGTTATTTTTTAAAATAACATTTTTGCTTTGGAATAATTTTAGATTTACTGCAAAGTTGCAAAATAGTACAGAGAGTTCCTGTGTAATTTTCATTCAAATTTCCCAGTGTTGACATTTCATATAACTTGTGTGCATTTGTCAAAGAACCTAACATCGATTCTAAATTAACTAAACTGCAGACTGTATTCAGCTGCCACCAATTTTCTCATTAACATTCTTCTCTTTTCCAGGATCCCATCAAGGATATTACATTGCACTTACTTAGTATGCATAACATTTTATTTTGAAGACTTTTCATTATTTAAATGTCTAAATGTGATAGGAAAGGAATCATGTATGTACACACTGTTTCTGTGTATAATAATAATAGTATTAAAAACAGCTAGAATTTCACTGAACTTTTACCATATGCCAGACTCAATTCCAAGTGATTTATGTGTACTATTTCATTTTTTGTCCTCACAGAAATTCTACAAGGATGGTAATACTATTATCTCCATTACATGGGGAATCAAAACATGGGTTGTTTATACCACCTAGTTAGTAAAGCCATGGTTGAAACCCAGAAAGTCAGTCTCTCATCTTTTACATGTAAATGTGATATTTTAGAATAAGCTGCAAAGATGTGAAGGGATTGTTAAGTGGCTTATTTTACTAATGTGTTATTGTGTAAGGTAAGACTGGAATAGTTAATATTCCTCCCAGACTTATTTTTGGGGGCTTGTATTTTTCCATTCATCTGTTATAAATGGAAGAAGAGCGGCATGCCTGTGCTGTGTGTCTTTTGCTAAAACTGAACTGAAGTCCCGACACCTAGTCTCAAACAACTTTCCATATCATGTGCTACAATGTCATATCCAAGCCTGGGATATAAATGAAAAATGAATGTGGCTGCTCATCATTTTTCCCCATCATAAACCTCTGCCCAAGGGCTGTCACGCTGGAAGAGCAGAGGTGTTGAAAGAAAGAATGAGGGTGAACTGGCAGAGTACCATACAGAGGCTCGAATGGCAGTTCAACATCTCCATGACAGGGGACATTCTAAATGTGTCTCAGTCACAGCCATTGAAGCTCCAGTTAATTTGCAATGGAGAGATTAATAAAACATTAGCCATGAACAACAACAGCAGAAATACAAAAATACCCTACACTAAATTATTATACTTTTACTCACAAATTTTCTACTTCCTCTTACTATTCAACACAATAGTCCCTAGAACCATTCTTCCTTTGAAAACTCCTGTTGTGAGCAAACATTCATTGTCATAGGTTTATAGTTAAGGTTAGTGACTGCAAATTCATTGCATAAACAGGCCCTCATAATTTTTAATTAATTAAAAGGAGCTAAGGGGTGGAGAATGACAAGCTGCAAAAACTAGCTCATAACAAGATCTACCCATCCATTTATCATTCATTGAGCAAACAGACTGTGTCCCTCTATGGGTCAAACACTGGACCTTATCCTCCATATCCAGGAGGGAAGATAGATATGAGACTAAGTCATCAATCTAGGGTTACACTTCCTCTGAGAAAAGTATCTCTGCTTTTTTTTTTTTTTTTTTTTTAACAAGTTGTCATTCATGACCCATTAGTGGTCTTTAAATGAATTCTACAGATTGTAGATAGCAACACACAAAATAAAACAGAGTAATGTTGAAAATATCTGAGTCTATCTCATATACTAATTAAATGTACTTTTTCAGGAAACTTAGCACTATATAGGTTATATGTGTGTGTCTATAAAATATATCAGTGTGGATTTCAGTGAAAGAAGTTGAACAACATTGACCTGATCTTCAGTGGGGAACAAAGATGAGAGTAGAAACTCCTGCTTGTAATAGAATGAGGGAGACAGGAGAAGTCTCCATGATGCTAGAGTTGAATTTCATATAGTGGTCTTTGAATGAACAAAAGCAGAATGGGAAGGGCACAAAGGGGCTCAGCAGGCTCTATTCCTGGCTGCTTTCCTCCATCATGTCCTTCCATCATGATGGTCTGTCTCATCCGGGGCCTAGAGCAATGGAGTCAGATGTCTATGAACTGAACCTCTGAAACCATGAACTACGCCACCTCTATGTTGTTCTTGTCAAGTCTTTTGATCACAGCGACCATAAAGCTAACTAAAATAGAAATTGGTATGGAGAAGTGGAGTTGTTGCTGTGACTAACCTGACCAGATGGTTTAGAAACCTTTGGAGCTGATTTGTGGGGAAGGAATTTTGAAAACTTTAGAGATGCAAGCTGGAAAACATTTAAAATGTAAGCAGAGCTTAGTGGATTATTCTGATGGGAGCTCAGAAGACCAGAATGCTGATAGGACCGTGGACAATAAAGACTAGGTTTGTGAAGTTTCAGAGAAGAAAGACTCTTTTGGAAATTGGACTAGAGATAATTTATGTTATGCTCTGACTAGGAAGTTCTCTACATTGTGTCCACGTCCTGAGATTATTGTGAGGCTTCATTTAAAGGTGATGTACAAATTAATCTGGGGGAGAAAATTTCAAGGCAGCACAGCATTCAGGTGGTAACAGGTACATTGCTGGTGGCTGTTAGCCAAATTTACTGTGATATTCAGGAGTACAAAACAGAGAAGAAAGATTTGAAAAACTTGGAGTTTGACCAGAAAAGTGTGAGTGCAAAGGGCTAAGGAATTTGCAGCTGTTAAAGACATTATAATCGCTAATGATATGATATGCTAAGTACTTTGAACAGATAATAGTAAAGATGGCTTGAGGGCTCTCAGGAATCTGCAAGGCCACACTCATCTGGGGTTCAAGGGTGTAAGGGTAAAGATTACTTCAAGATGAGGCCATGGGGACACCTTACTTGCACAGAGGGGCCTTGGAAGTTTTTTTTATTCATCATACTCAGTCATACAGGCACTCAGAGGAGTGGTCCCAGGAGACTTGGCTACCGCTTGAGATGGTAGCATCAATCACATGGCGCTAGGTCTGTATAAATGCAGAATGCTGGAGTTAGGAGGTCAGGGAGGCTTCCACCAAGACTTCAGAAGAAGATCTGAAAGACCAGACAAAATGTAGCAGGGTTGGTATCTCTGTGGGCTACTTCTGAATGGTGATGTGTGTAGATGTGAGAAAGAAGCCAAAGTTGCAGTGGAGACCCCTGAGACTAAGAGATGCCAGTAACATGGAATGTCTGCCAAGGAAAGCTGCAGGAATCAAGCAGAGACAAGCCAAGGGAGAGGCCACGTGGGCTGCAACCAGCAAGGACATAGAGTTGGAGCTACACAAGCCACATGTTTCTATACCCCTATTTCTTCCTTGTGGAATGGAAATGTTTACTCTGTGCCATTATCCATTTGATACATGTAACTACCTTTTGATTTTTACAGGGGAAAACATTCATGAGTTTGCTTTGAATTTCAGATGAGATTTTGGACTTGGACTTTAGGGCAATGCTAGAACTGTTAATACTATTGGGACTCTCAGAAATGGACTAAATGTGTTTTGCATTGTGAGATGGTCATGAGCTTTTGGGGGCTATTATGGTTTACATATGGGTATCCTTCAAAAGTTCATATATTAGACAATGCAAGAGTTTTCAGAGATGAAGTGATTGGATTATTAGAGCCTTAACCTAATTAATAAATTAATCCCCAGATAGGGATTAACTGAGTGGAAACTGTAGGAAGGTAGGGTGTGGCTGGAGAAGGTAGGTCACTGGGGGCATGCCTTTGGGGTTTATATTTTGTCCCTTATGAACAAAGTTCTCTCTCTGCTTCCTTATTACCATGTCCTGAGCTGCTTTCCTCCACCACGCTTTTCCATCATTGCGTTCTGCCTCATTGTGGACCCAGAGATATGCAGTCAGCTATCTAGGGACTCAATTTCTGAAACCATGAACCAAAATAAACTATTCTTCCTTGACATTGTTCTTGTCAGGTCTTTTGGTCACAGGAAAAAAAAAAACAAAAAACCACCAACCCTGACTAAAACACATTTGGAGCCAATGCTTTATTTCTTACATCAAACATCACTGTATATCTGAGGTCTCTGGAAACTTTATTGCTTTACAATACATACCACCTTTGAATCTATAGCACACATCCACTTTCTTCTCTAATGTGAGGCAAGACTTAGGCAAACATTCCCACATGGACACCACTTGCTCCAGCACTGGTCAGCAGAGTGTCCCCTCTGCACTGAGGTTACAACTCTAACTTTGCTCAGGACACCAGAACACATGTTTGATGTTCTGGGTTCTCTGCTTGCCCATTGCTCTACTGTTTTTCATCTTTGCATCAATGCCATGGGCCTCTAATCACTGCAGTCTTTGCAGTTGTCTAAGTCCTGCAGCCTTATACTTTTTGTTTAGTAAGGCCTTGCATTTGCATGTAAAATTTAAAGTGGCCTTGTCAAGTTCCATATAAACCCTGCTGAGATTTTTACTGGAATGTGACTTAAATCCAAACTTTAACTTGAAAAGACTTTGAAATAATCACAATGTCAAATCTTCAAGTTCGTGAACTGGAATACCTTGCTGTTTGTTGTCATGTGCATTAATTTTGCTCATCAATATTTTATAGATTTCAATGTTGCTTTTGATGCTATTGTAAATGGCTTTTATATTTTCCAATTCTTGTTAATAGAAATATGATTGATTTTTTTTAAAAAAAAAAGAAGAACCCAACAAACAGCCTGGCATATTGTGAACCCTGCAAGTTCTGCCTTTCTCCTGAAATCTGAGGGCTACTGGGCACCTCAGAGGCCAGAGAGAGGTGCTATTCTATGTATGCCTAAGAGCAGAACTTCTCAACTTTCATGTACACCCAAATCACTGGGAGGTCTTGGAAATTGCAGTCTGACTGGGGAGGTTGGGGTGGGTTGGGTCCTAACACTCTGCATTTCTAACAAGTTCCCAGGTGGCGCTGAAGGTGCTTGTCCAGAAGCTTCACTCTGACAATTAAAATCTATTCTTAGAGAAGAAAACCGAATTGTTTCCAGCATTCTGATCTTGTCCTTGGGCTGTATATGATCCTGCAATCTGTCCAGATGTGGGCAGCCTTCTAGCATGTGGGAAAACAGAGAATTGCCAAACCAGATAAAAATACTAAAGGTCATTGAACCCCACTGTCTATTTAGTAAAAATACTAAAGGTCATTGAACCCCACTGTCTGGTGCTGTTTTAAATCAGTTATGGGTATATTCTTATTGGCAGTCCATAACAAGCCTGAAAGGTATATGCTGTTATAATTCCCATTTTATATGTAAGGAGACTGTGTACCTTTTTTGAGGTCAGAGGAGGTTAGCAGAGGAAAGATTTAAATCTCAGGCTCTTAATGGTATGTGTGTACAGGGCTATTTGAGTAATTGGGGTGGAGGGCACACAGTTCTGTCTTTCAAGAGGGAGTTGGGGGTGCATACCTGTAATCCCAGCATTTAGGAAGGCTGAGATAGGAGAATCATAAGTTCAAAGCCAGCCTCAGCAACAGCAAGGCGCTGAGCAACTCAGTGAGACCCTGTCTCTACGTAAAACACAAAATAGGGCTGGGGATGTGGCTCAGTGGTCAAGTACACCTGAGTTCAATCCCCAGTACCAAAAAAAAAAAAAAAAAAGTGAAGGAGTTGGGCTATCCTCTCCTTATTTATTTCCTTCTATGAATGGAAGTGTCAGTGGTTACTAAACAAAACAGAACTAACACTTTGTCCAGTAGGTTGTCTAGAACCAAACTCCCTTATTTTCTTCACTCCAGATAGTTCCCTGGAATTGCCATACAGCTGGAAAGAAAGATATTGGGGCCTGGATGATTTTTGTTTTGCATTATGTGGGATAATTTTTGCTTTTGTTTGCTCAGGTTTAGCTTCTGGATTATTCTTTTAAAGGGGAAGAACTCAGTATTTCTTTTCTTATCTTGGCTAGAAAACTGAATCTCATTCAAGATATATGGCAGTAGAAGCTAATTAGATCTTCCTGAAGTTCCTAATACTAACTCCCTAGGTATAGCCCAACATATCATAAAGACACGTTACCCTCAGAACTGAAAGGGAACACTTGGGCTTAAATTCTGTCAGCTAGCGCCAGTTCAAAATTAAAATGAGTTGTTAGTATCCGTACATCATCACTTTGGTTCTTCTAGAAACTATTACCTTTAGAAGAGGGATACTATCAAAAATACAAATATATTTTCTGTGAAACAAATTCAGGTCTGCGATATGTTAATATTAAGTGTATTGACTCCTTTGAAAGGTTCCTTCTGAAATAACTTCAAATTTTCTTAGATTCTTTAATTCTTTTCCTCTTTTTACCTTCCATGTCAAAATTTTAATTAATTATTATTATTTTGCCGTATCAATCCTCAATTTGCTGTGCCTCACTAAGTACTGGGCTTAAAGTCAATAACCTGTGGCCTAACTAAAGTTTCACTGTGGGCAAGTAAGCATTAAATGAAATAAAATTTAATTTCATAAGAATTAAATGAAACTGCATCTTCTCAGCCTAGGTTCTTCCTGGTGCATCTCGGGGCCTGAGTTGAGATGAGGTTTCAGTCTTTCACTGCCAAGTATGGAAAAGGTTGGAGAGCAGTTAGCCAACTGGCAATTCTTTGCACTAGGGAGTAGAGGGAAATATTTTTATTGAATTCTTGAATATCTGATCCAGAAAGGACTGCTGTAGATTATATAAACCACTCTCCTTCCCCAACAGTTACAAATGAAGAAACTGAGGCCCAGAGAAATTAGCCTGATATCACACAGCTAATCAATTAATGGCCATGGAAAACTAGATGTTTGATTCTTTTTTTATTTTTATCAGTAGCAATTTTATTTATGTATTTATTTTTCATTCATCCCCAAACTGTTGTCTAGGTGTACTAAGGGAAGGTGGTTGCAGTTGCTGCGAAGTGGAAACTAAGATTGTGTCATGTTTCCAAAATATGGGTAATAGAACATCAGAGGTTAGGGTCCAAGCCCTCCAGATTATCTATTTCTGATCTATGCATCTCCAAGCTAAAGGTCTGAGGCAGCTCCTAGCTTTACAAGTAAAGGGAGTAAAGGTTCCACTGGAACTCAAATCTTCCTTGAGTGGCGTTTTTCTCTATCATGTGACCAATTGTGTATGTGTGTGTGTGTGCGTGCATGTGTGTGTGTGTGTGTGTGTGTGTGTGTGTATGTGTGTGTTGGGGACTGAGGGGACTCAGGCATGTCCCTTATGCTGGCACAGCCACTCTCACCAAGAAGTCCCCATGTTCCCATAATCCCTAGCTCCAGGTTGGATGAGTTACAGTCACATTTCCATGGACCTCCATGTTGTCCATCTGAAATGCTATTTTAGAGTATTCTAAATCAGGTTTTGTGCTTTAGCAGAGGAATGGAACCCTCTTTTCTAATATTACTTCTGTGGGAAAGTGTTTTCTGAGCTACAAACAACTCACAAATGCATTTTTGGAATACGACCCACTTATAGGCTGAGGCCTGACTCTTCCCGGAAAAATACTTCCCATGTACAACTTAGTAGAATCAACTGCAGGCATTCCTTATATTGATTTTATTTTTAAAAATGTCATCTAAAGTGCCTGAAATCTGAAGCACATTCAGACTTTCTTCTAAGAAGAGTTGGTCAAGCAGCTCCCTTATGGGGTAGGACTTAAGAGACCTTTACACATGGATGCTCTTAACTTGGCCTCATCAAGCTATCTGAAATTGTCAGTACCAACTAAGGCAGGGGTTGCAAATGTTTAGAACCAGTATGTTGGGCACAACTTCTTTCTTAAACCAGGTTTTTATCTGTTTTTTCTTTTTAAAATACAGATTCCAAGTCCCACTTCTGGAGACTCTCATTAAATATACTTGAGGGATAGGATTCTATAATCTCTATTGTTTAATTCCAGTCACTTCTGAATCAAGGCATTTCTTGATTCACTGACTGATTCACTCAATTATTCATTCTTTCATCCCATACCAAAGCTTGCTCTTTGCAATAGACACTGGGCACAGAAGGCAAAAAGACAAAACCAAACAGGTGTACCATAAGAGAAGAGAGTGATAGGGGAGCTACTGATATTATGTGGTGAGATCAGAGGACTGGAATCACAAAATATAGCATTTATTAGTGGGGTTAGCCACTGAGTGATAACCTGGTAGCCTGGATTCAAAGCCCAGTTCTACCACTTACCAGCTTAGGACCATTTCTAAGTTGCTCAAACTTTCTGCATCTCTTTTTTCTCATCAGTAAAATGGGGGCAATCTGGATACTTCAGAGGGCTTTGGGGACATTTAATATGCCCATGTAGGCAAAATGCTTAGAATAGTGGTCTCAAACTTTAGCATGCATCAGAATCTCCTTAAAGTCTTATTAAAATACAGACTTCTGGATCCCACTCCAAGTTTCTGAGTCACTAGATCGGAGATGGAACCAAGAATTTGCATTCCTAACAATTCACAGGCAAATGCCAGTGCTTGAGCATGGAAACCTGAAAGCAGAAGATGCTCCAAGAACCCAGGGGAAATGAATGGGAGACAGGATGGAGGGTGGCTGCCAGACTCTGAAGAGCCTGGGCCCATTCAAGTGTAGATGTTATCTGAGAGTAACCAGAGAAACTATTATCAGCTATTAGCACCTTAGCTCAAATTATTTTTTCAGAGTAGTCTGCCACCTTGTCAAATCTCTGAGGAATCTGATTCATGCATAGCAGATTTTGGTGGCCCCAATAGATTAGTGCTCACTTTTTGGGAAATCAACCTGCACTAATGATTCACAGGCATTAGTGGGTACTCAGTCATGTCATGTCCTCCAGACTCCTGTGATAGGACCCACCTCACCAGAGCACCCGTACTCCCAATCCCCAAAGCTTTTTCCTCAAAAAAAAAAAAAAAAATCAGACTCGCTTTTATTTGCAGACTTAAAACTATATGTTAACACTGGATGGCTTTATTATATTTTATCTATCCTATCCTATCTTATCCATCTATCTAATCTATTTTTCTACTCTATAAACCTCAAAAAGTATATGTGTGTGTGTGTGTGTGTGTGTGTGTGTGTACTCTAGAGACTGTCAGAAAAGCATTAGAGGGGCTGGGGCTGTAGCTCAGTGGTAGGTCACTTGCCTAGCATGCGTGAGGCACTGGGTTCGATCCTCAGCACCACATATAAATAATAAACAAATAAAATAAAGATTCATCAACAACTAAAAAGAACATTTAAAAATATTTAGAAAAAAAAAAAAAGAAAAGCATTAGAAACAAAATGATTTTTCCCCTTCTTGGGCAAACCAAATAATTCATAAGAAGTTTGGACAGACAATTCCTGTACTATTGCTCCTTGTACATCCTGTTTCTGTGAAAGATACACAAATCTACTCAGCTGCCCTGAGGCTGCTCCTGCGTGTGTCATTCTACTGACACTTAAACTGTACAGCTTCACATGTTCTAGACACTCCAAAGCCAAGCTAAATACCAAGCAGTGATGGCTTTCATCCTGGCATGATGAAAGTGGAACCACAGTGAATGCAGACTGGCTGTTTGGGGCATGGCCCACTGTAGCAAATGGGAAAAGAGGAATGAGAGACAGGCATCTTTCCTCTGCAGTCCGAACAGTAACACAGATGTGCCATGATGAAAGGAAGAGGGAGAGTTACATGGAGGGAACTGTTCTTGTTGCTACATCAACACAGAAGGAAGAGGTGAGGTTGAGAGTGCAGAGAAATTATATAATGAAAACATGCCCTTGTAGGTAGAATTTAGTACCCCCTTAAAATTATAGAAATCATAAGAACAAAGGATTTCTCTATTTTTTTCATACTGGGGATTGAACTCAGGGGCACTCGACCACTGAGCCACATCCCCAACCCTATTTCGTGTTTTATGTAGAGACAGGGTCTCACTGAGTTGCTTAGCGCCTCACCATTGCTGAGGCTGGCTTTGAACTCGCGATTCTCCTGTCTCAGCCTCCCAAAGTGCTGGGATTACAGGTGTGCACCACCGCGCCCTGCTCAAACCACTGCTTTCTTGAACTCTCCCCCAAATCACTGAAGACACATCCAAATCCTCTAAGAACTAATTCCTACCATCTTCTTACTGTGATGCCCCACATTTCCGTGGTGTTTGTTCTCTGTTGCTTCAGGGAGCAACAACCCCAACTTAATTGACTGTGGTCTTTAGCTGGCAGACATTGATGCTGGGAATTCCTTAATCTTTTAGAAACATAGTCATCTTGACCTTATATTTTCAGAGAGCATATACAGTTGGTTGTATGCTTGTTTACTTGTGGGTGGTTGCTGTTGTTGTTGTGGTTGTTTTTGCCATTGAGTGAAACCAAAAATTTTCCCACAGGTTCATTTACCCTATTCCCTGCGTCAGTGGCCCCTCTTCACCTTTCTGCCCCACTCTCAGTCTTTCAGAATTACTTTTTTCCTTCATTTCCAGTTTCACAATTTGTGGTGAAATAGTTAAGACTTAAAATGAGTATACACAGTAGCCTCTCATCTCAGGTTAGAAATCTGACCCACTCCAACTTATTTCAATTATAAATCCAGCTAATTTTTATTTTTGTCACTTAAGGCATAGTCTATAGTATGAAGAAAAATGCATCTTTCTCATATGGCATTAGACTTACCTAAATCTAAAAGGACTCTCCTGAAATTTAGTTAGGCTACAAGGTATTTTTATCGTAGTAAACGTGGTACCAGGTGGTACCAAGAAATCTTCATTGATTCAAGAAAAAAAAGTTTCGGAAAGTTTTTGCTGAAAACTGGGAAGACTTGGATGTCTCCACAGATTTGCACTTTGACCTTGGGAGACCCTATTCTTTAAAGCTAGATTCTTTATAAACAATTAAACATTTACTGAAAATCTACTCTATTTCAGGTAGTAAGGTAAGTTATTAGAACCACTTCCCAAGTAGTTTGTAAATAATACAATGTAGCAAGCACTATATAGGGGCACAGAAAGTCTTGCTTACAAGAGCATTCAGGAAAGTCTAACTCACCTAGCACGCTCATGGAAAGGAAAATCTACGAGGAAAATACCCCATTAAAATTATAGAAATCATAAGAACAAAGGATTTCTCTATTTTTTTATTTGGTACCAGCAATTGAACCCAGGGATACTTAACCACTGAGCCACATCCCCAGCCCTTTTTATTTTTTATTTTGAGACAGGGTCTTGCTAAGTTGCTTAGGTCCTCGCCAAGTTGCTGAGTCTTTGAACTTTGGATCCTCCTGCCTCAGTCTCCTGAGTTGCTGGGATTATAGGGGTGCACCATTGCACCTGGCAAGGAATTTCTCTTGCACGTCATTGTATCCCTAGCACTTATAACACTATCTAGCACATAGTGAATACTTAACAGGTATTTATTGAATGAATAAATGCATGTTTGATACACAAAAGCAAATATATTTCAAGCTGCTTTTATTGCTTTGAATTATTTATAAATAAAGAGTTCTGATTTAATAGAGTGGTAACTTTCAATTTACTTTTCATAGAACCAAGAGATGATGTGCTTTCATTAATAATACCAATTCCAAGAGCATTGAGACTTTACTCCTTAAAGGGTAAAGGAGTAGAAACAAGGATATCCTGGGAACATGCTAGAGTCACGGGAGCAAATATGTATTGTGGGAAAGTCCTAAGGGATTCTGATCCACCCATGTGAGCAAGAGGTCTACCTGCCCTCTGACAATCACTGACATTGATGGAAGTCTCTAGGCTTTCTCCTCATTCAATGTTATCAACAATTTGAATAGCATACTTAGAAAATTTGCCAATGACACAAATTTGCATGGTATAACAAATACTAAACACACTAAATGCAAAATTAAAGATCTAAATTATCTCAACTTGAAACATGGGATCATTCTAACAAAAAATTTTGTATAAGAATTTTACTATACAGATAATGAATGGGAAATAAATTTTGGGAGTGGTATATTTTTGGTGGGGTACTGGGAATTGAACTCAGGGGCATTCCACCACTGAGCCATATCCCCAGCCCTATTTTGTATTTTATTTAGAGACAGGGTCTCACTGAGCTGCTTAGTGCCTTGCTTTTGCTGAGGTTGGCTTTGAACTCATGATCCTCCTGCCTCAGCCTCCCATGCCAGTGGGATTATAGGCATGCGCCACCACACCCAGCTTGAGAGTATATTTTTAACAGTAAAATATCTGAAGAAGACAGGCTGTGGAGGTGGCTCAGTGGTCAAGTGCTTGCCTAGTATTGGACTTGCCTGGTATTGGACTATAATTTCAGGTCAGCTGTAAATTCATGGTTTCACTATATAGAGATAGATGTAGAAATAAAGATGTGAATTTGTGTACATATGTATATAATTACATATGTATGTATTTACAAACATGTGTGTGTGTTTTCCTAGCCCTTTTATTGAGATTAAAAGCAACCACACAACAACAAGCCATACCAAGTGCTTATCTTTTGGGGTTAGGGTTAATATTGTTAGTAAGAAGCGATAAAACCTAAGCAGCAAGAAGAAAAAGGCCTATTTAGATAGCAATTAGAAAGATGACAGAACACTGAACTGATTTGAATTTATCACTCCATTTTTTCCCTCCTTCAGCTTAGTCTGCACCATTCCTTCCTTCAATTTCCCCACTTTCCCTATCTTTTACGTTCTCCTGGCAACAGACTCAGTCCTGACCGTGCTACCGGCAAGCCACAGACTTTCTCCTCCCTCTGAATTGCTTCCACCGAGGTTCACTTTGTTTAGCAACAGATCTACACTAAATTGCTTGTCTCTCAGTCCCGTTCGCTTTAAGACACCAGCCTCCCACTCCTAGTGTCACCGGCTCTCACATAATAGCAATTCTTGAAGCTGGAGACCTTCTGTGCCCAGGTCTGACGGCTGATAATACTGGCACAGCTGTGAAGCCCGCGCAGGGCACTTTCAGAGGCGTGGACTGGGCCGGACTCAGGGCTCCAGCAAGAGGGCGCCAGCGCTCACCAAGCGCAGAAGCCCCGAAGCACCAGAGAGGGGCTTCGCGACATTTCCCCAACCAGAGTCCGGCACTCAGTCATCTTAGAATTCTGAGTCTCTCTCCCTAAACCCCCCAACCCACAGTTTGCTTTTCTGCCAGCTGCTTGTTGGTTGTGGCCGCCCACTCACCCTTAGCTTCAGAACCCACCCCTTCGCACTCCGACCACCAAAAAGCCCCCATCCGGGTTGCGACCCCAGGAGTACCCCCGTGTCCTCTTGTGGACAGGCTCCTACGCTAAGCTCCCAGGGAGTCCTCACCGCCTTACCCGCACTGGGAGGGGAAGGGAGGGGAAGGGAGGGGCTGTGGGGCTGAGGCAGGGTGGGAGCCCGGGAGGTGGAGTGGGTGGGGGACCTGGAAGGGCGCCGGGTCCCGAGAGAGGAGGGAAGAAGAGGCCAGACAGGGGCTTTTGGTTTCCTGGGGTCTGATTGGAGGTTGGCCCGGTGAGTCGGAGCTAGGGGCGCGCCCATCTCCGCTGGCTCCTGCGAGAGCCGCCCGCTCGGCCCCTCCCCGGAGCCGCTTTGTCCCGGGTGACGGCGGCGGAGGTTGCGGGGAGGAGCGGGCGGGAGGCACAGACCCACCGACCCAGAGATCCAGAACCCGGGAGGCGGGGCGCCTGGCGCACAGCCCACGCCCAGGCCCGCGGGCACTGCGCGCCCCTCCAGACGCTCTTGCACCGGTCCGCAGGTGAGCAGGCAGCTCTGCGCCCACTGTCGCCGGCCCCCGCGGACAGCCCGAGCAGCCGCCGCGCCGCCGCCGTTGCCTCTGCCTCCGCGGCGCATCGCGGACGCCCTGCAGGTCGGTTATGTAACCACGCCGGCCACTCTCCGCTGTACCCCGTCCCGCCAGGGCTGAGCGCGGTGGTACAGGGGGATCGCGGCAGAGGGCAGACAAGCGCGACCGAATTTGGGGACTGGGAAGGGGCAGCGGGGGCGAGAGGCTCACTATTCGCCTATTGGTCAGTCCTTGGTCAGCAATGGGGCAGAGGTCTCCCAGGACCCCCTCTGGGAGGCGCATGTCAGAAGGAGCCCCTTCCTCATTCCTAGTGATCCAAAGGTTCGCTTTCTCAGGAGCAGCAGCAGGTGCATATGTGGAGGACCGAGAATGACTGCTGTGATCCCCGGGATTTAGGCTTGGAAAAGGGGGTGAGGGAAGTCTGACCATCCAGAGATCAAAGGAGAAAAGAGACCACTTTCTTCCCAGGGCTTAACGGAATGTTCTGGGGACCGGGAAGGTGCTTTAAGGCACAGCAGCCCGAGAATTTTGTCCTGCTTGGGATTAGCGGGCTTGGGTCATCTAAAAATAACTTCAAGTTTGAAAAGTGAAATGGACTGGAGCGTTGTGTGCTGGGTTCGTCCTGCCTGTGGGATGCTTCGCTCCAGAAGTCATCAGAGGGAACTGGCAAATCCCAGCCGCCTGATCCCTCAGCTGCCTCTGGATCTGGCTGGTTTCCAGGGTGCCTCGGTTTGACTTTTAGTTAATGATTTATTCTCCAAGGCACTGCTGTCTGTTTCTTACCCCCAAATGGATTATAACAGTGTATGCTTTTGACACTTTCTTGTTTCTTCCATTGGGATAGAGATGATCAGTGGGCATCTAATGAGTCCAATGCTAAAGCTGTGTTTTAAAAATCTTGTTTTAGTAAAAACAAAAGGTTTCTTGGCTCCCTTTAATTATAAAGTTCCACAGTTTTCCACAAATGGAGACGAAAGGATTCTACATCATTCCAGCTCTCCTTTCTACTCTTTAGCCGGCATGCCACCTATCATACAGATCCAAGGCTTTGTAGAACATTTTTCTCTTCAATGCAACTCAACTCTCACACCTTCATCATCCTTAATTCCACCAACTTCAAAACACAGGACAAGTGTATCACAGGCACAGGGTAACACTTGCTGATAAGCCCCCTCCATTCTGGGTGTACAGTGAAGATAGACATGCCCAGAAGTTGGGAAGGATCGAGAAGCAGGTCAGTACCAATAGTGGAAAAGGTAGGGGAGGGAATACTTGGCTGCCTTTCAGTATCCTAATTGATTTTCTTTAGCCTTAGAGCTATTATATTAAATATGATCATGATCAGTCATTGAGTTCAATTAGTCTAAAATGTGTGTTGCACTTGGTTTTCCAATCTACTGCAAAACAAATCAGCATTTAGTGAGTCCTTACTACCTGAGTTTAGTCCTCAGGATTTTGTGAGTGGGAAGTGTTCTCAACTAACAGGATTTTAAGAGCTTAGAAAATGCCTAGTGTGTGCAGGTCCTGCAGAACTCACCTAAGTCTGGGAGCACGGGGCTCTCTCCAGTGAAGAATAATTTACAGACATAAATGGCAACTTGAGAGCTTTTTCATTTGCAAGTACTCATCACACCCTTTAAAAAACTACTGCATAATTATTTGCAGACAGTCATACATAATGCAGAAACTAGTGTTCACTTTGTTGAGAGCCAATTTGATAGTACTGAGGTCCCATTTTCCTATTCCTTTTACTTTCTGTGCCACCCAATCGATTGATTCTAGCACCTACTGTGTCCTAGGTAGGTCCTGTGCCAGGGGCTAACACAATGAGACCCATGCTTCCCCAAAATCAATCTAGTAGGAAGGATAAGAAAATAACTGATAGTGATTCAGCATGGTGAATATATAATGCAGATAAGAGCAAGTTCAACAGCAGCCAAAGGAAGAAACGGTAGAGGGAATCTGGAGCAGTTGGCGGGGGCATCCTCATTTGGACTGGATCCCAAAGGGTGGTTGGAGTGCTCTAGAGAAGGCACTAGGCATTTCACGTTGAATGTGGTGGAAAGTTCCCTTTCAAAGAAAAATAGGTGTTCTGAGGTGAGGGGTTGGCAGGAGAGTTTGAGGTTAGAGAAACTGGGCTATGAATATACTTTGTGGAAGAGGAGAAACATACAGTCTTTAATAGAGAAATGGTTTATTTTAATTTATATTTTACAAAAGTGACTTTGGAGGTGGTGAGGAGGTAGGATTGCAAAAATGAACAAGTTCAGAATTGAGACCGTTGGAATGGTCCAGAAAAACACACACACACACACACACACACACACACACATGTGCACACACACACAGAGATACACAAAATTAAATGTGCCTGAACCAGTTGGAATAAGGGAAAGTGGTGGGAGATCTACAGAGAGTCATTTGAGAGGGAGAACAGGTGGCACTTGGTCACCAAATGTCGAGTGGTACAGAAGGAGATATATGTTAGATGGATGGTCAGGCCTTTGACTGAGGTAAGGAGTAAATGAGGAAGAGCAGGTTCAAAGAAGAATAGCAATTTAAAAATTTTGAATATCCAAATGAAAATGCTCAGTTTTTCAGTAGCTACTTTAATTTTCAAAGGCAACTTTTTCATTCCTGGTGCTAACCTTCTGCTGATCTTACTTACCTGAGACTGTCTAGGACTGCCTTTAGCAAAGAGGGAAGTGAACTTGATGGCAGGAAGTTGTTTCTAACTCTAGCTCCAAGAGTGAAAGCATTAACTCAGTTATTTGAACTACCGTCAGTGGTAATAATAGTGATAATGAGAGCAATGTCTAATGTTCATTCAGTGCATATTATATGCTGAGCACAAAGAAGTTAGAACTGCACTTGGATTATCACATTCAGTCCTGCTGCAAACTCTAGGTGGCAGGCGCTGTTGTTCCTCCCACATAATTGATAAGAAAAGCAAAGCCAAGAAAGGATGCCTTGCCTTAGTCACACACTTAGTAAGAGGTGTATCTAGTGTTGGAGTCCAGGTTCTCAGCATTCTCAGCTGCCATTGTGAATTAATAATAACTTTGAAATAATGCCTATTTATCCTAGAATACTTTTCTCCTTGTGTTTGAATATTTGTGGCTGATGCCATAGAAGAGAACTGGACTGAGTCAGAAATCCTGGCTTTCAACTGGCTTCTGCACCTGATTTGTTGTGCAGAAGCTTCAGTCTTCAGCTCTCAGGCTTCCCATTTTAAATCTGCATAACAATAGAAGAGGTTGGCTAGGTGCTCTTCAAGCAGACTCCCTATTCCAAAGTCCTGCCATCCTGTCTCAAATTCTACTACTAGAACCTTTGTTTTTTGGTTAAGATAGCACCTACCTGTCACTTTTAGAATACAGACACCTTTGAAGAGGATTAACTCAAAAGATGCCTTGTCCTTGAGGGCCTGGTGTGAATGAGTTCATAGTGCACTAGCTAAATGAGTCCATAGTGGAGCCCAGTTCAGGGGAGAACCCTATGTGGGCACTAAAGTAGAGGGATCTGCGTAGTCATTGATCCCACCCTTTACTTTAGACATGATACTTAAACTATGGGAGCACTTCCTCACCTATGGAAAAAAATGGGGCCATTAATATACTTGTCATAATGTTGTGAGGATTGAAACAGATAATGATACAAACCAGGCCGCACACAACAGCTGACCTCATTGAAAGTGCTCAGGACATGGGGGCCTCACCCCTTACCTCCAGAGTAATGGACTTGGAGAAGGAAAATGTTGAGTGGTTTGGAAGACAAACTTTCATACTTCATAGTTTTGGTAAGGACCAACCCTTAGTTGAGTATCATCCATCTGCTCATTGTAGAAAGAATTACCTGCTGGGAATATAAAAACACATAGCACACTAAAACATTTCAAAGTATGAATTGCTCACATGTGTGTTAATCAGTTACCCACTTAGATATAAAGAAACTTCAACATTCTACCACACAGAAGTTTTGAACTCTTCTTTTGCCAGCTTATGAGGAGGTCAAGTTGCTATAAAGAAATGGTATTGCCTAGAGTCGATGATCCAGGATGCTATGATTATGGCCAAGTATATCAAGGGGACAGAATGACTTTCTATTCAGTCTGCACCTGTGCACATTTGCATTTCCATCTTCCTCAAGTGCCTTTTGCCTATGAGTATAAAATGCACACTGTCCTTGTGTCTTTTTTGCTGTGTTACCAACTGTCAGGTGTTGTATGTTGTAGGTTAAATTAATGAATGTAGTTCAGGAATGGAGGAACCATAAACTTAGCTGAAGCTGTTTTCTTTTTTTTAAATAATAAATTGTGTGTGACCATGAATGCTACTTTCTAGAAGTTAAAGAAATGCTTCCAAGAATAGCTCAAACATCCTGTAATTCAGAATGCCCACAGAAATATTTTCTGTAGTAGGGTGGGAGAGGACTGTACTTTCATATCTGATCTCCCCATACTCTACTCACTTTGAAACAAGGGCTGAAACATAGAAATCCTGAGTTTTGGAATATCTGTGTAAAAAGACATTTTAATTGTCACTTTTGGACAAAAGTACTATATGATTTTTGAGCTAGATACTCATTTTTATTACTGTTGCTTTAGTTCTTTGTGGGAATAACTGCTTTTTTCTTTCATGTGATTTGACATTTGCCTGCCATAAAATATTATAAGTTCTTTGAGGCCATAGGCCATGCCTGAATACTTCTCTTCCAGTGTTGGGGATGAAGTAGAGAAAGCAGGGACTTGGCATGAAAAGGCCAGGATTCCAATCCTGGTGCTGTCACTTCCCAGCTATGTGACCTTGAGCTTCCCATTGACCTAA
The DNA here is from genome assembly GCA_004024805.1 of Geosciurus inauris. Classification (NCBI taxonomy): domain Eukaryota; kingdom Metazoa; phylum Chordata; class Mammalia; order Rodentia; family Sciuridae; genus Geosciurus; species Geosciurus inauris. The sequence continues at coordinate 656 of PVHX01002415.1, read as the reverse complement.
CAGTCATAGGAGCTGGCCAATGCGGCCCCTGTTCCAGACACTTGGCTCAGCAAGCTGCGTGTTATCTCCGTTAATTCACACAACAACTCCTGGGGATGGGCATTATCACTATTCACAGGTGAGTACACTCTGAAGTCAGGGGAAATAAGGTACTTGGTGTCACATCTTTGAGTTGCAGTTATCTGTAAATCTGGAAAGTAATTCTTGATCTCATACCTTACAGAGGTATGAGGGTGACCTGCTACAAGTTTGTGCACTGAAAACTGGAATGCTCTACACAGATGGTGAGGGTGACTGTTGCAATAGGGACCTCCCACGAGACCAGTTATAGTTGAGTGTGATACAGCACCAGTCTGTGAGGGGAGAGAGGTCCACTCTATGTAAAAGGCATTGTGTAATCTATTAAGAAAGCTGGATTTCCTTGTTCTGTTCTTTTGTACAAAGAACTAGTTTCTTTCAAGAGTAACTTGTTTGTTGTCAGTACCAAGGGTGGGCTGATCAGGGCAAGGCTGATCAGGCCATGGAACTGGGTCTAACTAGTGAAGGGGGAGGGAGAGCCTGGTTTGCAGAGAAGAGTTGAGCGCCAGAGGGTGTTTCAGTATAAATAGAGAAGGCTGAATGTCAAATCCAAGTTTGAGGAAGGGATAGGCATGATG